>CM060631.1:3487500-3550000 GCA_030578275.1 Meda fulgida | reverse complement strand
TAAATGTTGAGAACTTCAGATTAACATCAAATAAGATTAATAAATGATGTAAAAGTAATGTTCATTGATAGTTCATGTTAACTAACGTAGTTAAGTAATGTTAACAAATGAAACCTTATTGTAAAGTGTTACAGAGAAAACAGAAAGCATGTCTATTGTTCTCACTAAAAGTGTGTTATATTCACTAAAACATGAGATGCTAGTCTTCAATGCCTCACACTGACTCCTCAGATGGTGTAAATACTAGCAGATGCGATGAGCTTTGTGTTTTTACAGCATGGAGAATCCTGAGGTAGTAAACACAAAGTGTGTGTGTGTGGTTTGTGCAAACTATCACCAGCCGGTGTGTGCGGACGTTTTTCTGAAAACCCAATGCCGAACATAACGTAACAAACCCAAATGTATCCCATTATGCCCTTAAATCTAAAATTACAAGCATCTCCAGTCTGAGAGAACGCTCTCCTCTGAATAAGCATTTTAATTTGCATACTGATTTCAGTTTGTTTTGTCTCAATTCCTCGTCTCTTTAGCAATATTACACCACTTCAGCCTGGAACAATATTTCTCATGGCGTGGCGGTTGTATTTAAGTGTAGTACGGCAGTGATTATAGTGACTGACGCTGTAGCCGCTCTGTTACGGTGATGCCGCTTCTCCCATGGGGAAACATTTATCGCCAACATTAATATGACATTTCTCGATATACGGCACGGCGTTTCTCCAAACCTGTTAAATATAACAGCTTCTTTGAGCTTCACAGCACACTGGGGCATATTATGATGAAGAGAATATGTTAATTAAAAGTAAAACATGAGACAGTATTTCCCAGGTCTTGTAATTTTTGTCTCAGTTTTGCTCCTTGTGTTGTTTGCAGTTTTTGTTATTATTTGTATTATTCTGACTCTTATTTTCATTAAATCTCTCATTTCTCATTTTCCCCACGTTACAGCACCTTTAATTTTTATTTTATATAAGTGATTCTCATTAGGTTCACATTTTAATACGGTAATTTTGTTTTACTGTAGTACAGTAATAAAATGATGAATTATTTAAAGGCAATACAAGAAATACTACAACGATGTAGAAATACTTCGAAATGAATGTTTTCAAAATAATGATTTTGGGGAATGAGAATTCGGGGGTGAAAATATCCTTGTCATTAAAATAATAAACACGATGCAAAGAAATGTGTCTTTAAATGTTCTCAACAGGTTTGGTGAGATTGATTCATATGTTGTTCAGCCGTGTTATATTTTAAGAGAGACGAGATCAAACGTGTTATTTCACTCCTGCTAAATCTCTTGATGAGAGCGCTGTGAAGACCAGCACAATTTGATCTGAACCAGGTTCGTCTTCATCTCATTTGTTTGCTTCTGACGTCTGAGAAACCAACACAGTCTGAGGAAAGAGCTTGTGATTATCCGGAGAGTAATGGCCTTCCTCTATCTGAGCGGCAACAGATTGGACTTGCAGTAACACAGACAAGCTGGAAGCATGAGGAGAAAGATAAGACAAAGGGATATTTCTGGGGAAGCTGCCTTTCAATGTTTTCTTACAGATCTGTAGCTTTTTCAGGAATCAAATCCCTTACTAACTAAACTCCATTTTACATCATTCGTTTACATACAATTAATTCATATTTTAAATCAGTTTTTATTATACTTTCAGCATGCATTTTATTCGTTTTTTGGTAACACTTTACAATAATGTTAGATTAGTTAACATTAGTTAATATATACTCATAATGAACAGCACTTCTACAGCATTTATTCTTTTTTATGTTAATTTCAACATTTACTAATACATTATTAACATCAAACTTTGTATTTTGTTAACATTAATTAATGCACTTTGAAATAACATGTGTTACCAGTTTTTTATATTTCTGTATAGCGTACATTTATTTTGATCACAGTTTTAGTCATTTTTATGGAAGCTTGTTTCCACCACAGAATAAAAAGTTGCAATTGCGAGTTATAAAGTCAGAATTGTGAGATCAAAAGTCGCAATTACCTTTTAAAATGTTTTATTCTGGGGTGGAAACATAAACATACATTTTAGTACTTCTACTTTGTAGAACTAGATTTGGGTTTTCATTTAAGCACTAAAATCACTAAAATCAAAATAAAGATAAATCAAAATAAATACAATTATGTACAAAAATGGATAAAACTGACAAACAGAAACAAATTTACTTAAACTTAAATTGAAATTAAAACAAAATATTAAAAAAACTAATCCAAATGATTAATAAATATACTATAATAGTGTATAACTTTGAAGTTAATTTACTTCATGTGACTGTAATGACTTTCTGCATGTTAAAGAGTCGATTTGGGGGTGCTGCTGTTCAGTTCCTCCTACTATAAATGATGAGTATTCGTTCGGAGACCGTTCAGATATAAACCCGTCTCTTTCAGGGAACCGACCTGAGCGGCTGTAGGACTCGTGGCAGGTATGAGTGATTTCAGCTGCCAGATCCAGGTAGTGCTGCTTCTGTCCCACCGGCCCGTCATCAGCCCCGATGCCAATCATCCCGCCGGAGAAACAGGCCAGATGCCCCATCTTATGGTCCAGGATGCCCCCTCGCCACTCGGCCACGTACGTTAATCCACCCGGGGACTTCTGCACCAGGTTCGTCTCGATGGCCTGGGCATTGACAGGGAAATGATAAATACAAGGCAGAGGCAACATTTCAACCACCAGCGCTTTTTCGGAGATTTTTCAAAACAATACATGCATGCTGAAGATAACGCCGCTATTAATCGCAGTCGAACACACTTCCTATGAAAAACAGATGGATGGACGTGTTTTGTGTTCGAGTGATACATTAGATTTGTAAAGTGCTTTGAAATTAAGACGACGCTGGATTTCAATAAAGCTCGAATCTATGCACATATAAAACTGGGACAGCGTGCATATATTGCCTTAGGTGCCAACATTTATGCATGAAATGTTTTATTTATAGTATAAGACAGTATGCTGCGTGGTGAATGGAAGTCAAGCCTCATTGAGATTCTATCGGGACTTTGACACTTGAAGGTGTATAAATCTGCCAAAGACTATATGGGAAAAGATCTCAGTGCTGTTTATTTCAGAGAGTCTGCTGAAATCTGTCTCTCCTCTCTGCGTTTTTATGTTTTCGCCTCTTAAGACAAGCACAAAACAGCACAAGCCATCATGGACGATCAATAGCGAATGACTCATCGTTTTGCTCGGCTCTGCTCTTTCTTTGCGTCTTCCTCTCCAAGTCCCAAATAAAACTTCTTCAGAAGGTTTTTCTCCATGGTTGTGTCATCGGTTTTCTCCATTTTGCATCATCAAATTTATACAACTCACTCACAGTGAACATGAAATCAAAATTCATGATTAAGACACAGAGTTAAACATTAAATATCATCAAGTGTATGGCTAGCAAATATTTCACATCAATTTTAAAAACAATTTCACCAACAACACCTATAAAACTAATCAAAAGCATTGTACACATGAAAACATGTTATACATTTTAACATTAGGCTGATGAAAGTGACCTTTTCTGATTATAAATGTAATTAATATCTTGGCTGACCACATTTTTCAAGGGAAACATTATCTGATGAAAACGCTAATATACAAATGAAGTGATAATGAGTGAGAATGGGTTCGCTCTCTCAATCTAATCTTAAACTAATCTATTTTACACACTTACCGACCGAGCAAACTTTTTTTTTTTTACTGAACATTCTGAAGACCAGAAATAGTACATGTAACTAAATTGCAAGAAAAATAAATAATAGCATAATAAAATAATGCTTTGTAAATGCCATTGGTAGGTTTAGAATGATCAATCAAAGTGGTGAATGTTATGAATGATATTTCCGTACATCCATAGCGCTGTAGTACATCTTCTTGGCCTCCTCATCAGTCTTATCTGACATCAGGAAGGATTTGATCAGGTACTCATAGAAACTGTCCCCGAGACCTCCAATCGAGACATGATCTGAGGAAAAGAGAACACCACAAAAACTCGGAACCCCAAAATTATGATACAAAATATTTTCAATGAAGAAAATGAAGCCTATTTTTAGGGGCAATACTATTTTTGTTACATTATGCATTGCAGTTTTATATGTCCAGTTTCAACTTCCTGTTTCAACAGGAAATAAGTCAACACAGTTTAGCATAACTGCACTCAAAGAAATGTGTGATGGTCCTAAAATAGGCCAATACAAACACACACATGCACACACACACACACGCACGCACGCACAAGCGCACACACGCACAACAGACACATGCACACACACATTTATTTAGAGTAAAACAATTATTTATAATTGATATTATGAAAAATTATACCTATTAAATTTAATTTTGTTTCTCCATTTTTGATTTTGAGGTTAAATATCTCCCAGGTGTGATCTCAGCAGGTTTCATGATATTCAGTTATTTTTGTTATTCTTATACCAGGATTAGAAATGAATGCTTTCTATTTATATGCACACCCTTCATTGTGTTCGGTTCAGGGATGATCCTGGTACTATAATCGGAATCAACAAACATAATGCCAGGAATGTTTGTATCCACCCACCGCTCTATTGACATGCAAATCAGAATGAGTGTGTTGCGTTCTCTTCTCGATATCTCTGAGACTCATTAGACATTCCCATGCTACATCAATTAGTGCTGCAGTTGCAGATTACATTCACCCTAATGAAGAAAAAAAAATGTTTCCCCTGTTTTTCAGGTGAATCTGAAAGATTCAATTTCCAAAAGGTAATGGGATTTATTATCATTTTAATAACTCTTGGCTGTGGGCTCATGTCCCAGCTTGACAGGAGAGCCGCACTGGCTCAATTGATGTCATGGATGCCAGAATAATTGCATTGTGAAACTCAAGGATGGAGCTTGTGAGAGCCGCTCTCATGACCCAGCGCACCAGCCACCGATAAACCAACAGAAATAAGAAACGAAGAACAAGAAAATACTAACAAAAACAAATTCATGCACAGGGATGATCATCAGTAAAAAGATTGGACACACTCCACCGAATTTATTCTTGATACAATGAAAATACTACATCTTCACAAGATTGAAATATTTTACTCGGAAGATTTTAACTCTTTGCATTAGAACGAGAGAATATTTGTGTTTTTTTTAGTCTCAATAATTAAAGTTGTCAATAATTAAATATATAACAATAATTAAATACTCAATAATTTTTTGTGTTGGATGATGGGAAGGCCCAAATAAAGTGCGCACACACACACACACACACACACACACACACACACACACACACACACACACACACACACACACACACACACACACACACACACACACACAATAGAGACAGCTGTAATTAGCAAAATTCTATCATCTATCACACCTTGCACATTCGTTTTTTCAATATTTTAGCTAATTTGATAATGCCGCCAATCCAACAATCCAAAGCATTTTTCTACAATAAAAGTTGCACAAATTTGACATGCACACCACCAAAGTTGCATTTACACATACCTCAAATCATGGGAAACAATGATCGTCATAACAAAAGTTGAATGTGGCTATGGTGGACTTCTTTTATTAAGGTGTTAAATATGCATTGGTGGTATAAAGCAGATGTGGACTCAATGTATCTTTCTTAATCAGTATTTTTGTCGTTTTCCCGGAAAAACCTTCTTTAAACCAGACAAAACTCCACAAGATATCAGAATTTGTTGTCTGGGAAAACATTTTTAAATTCTTGCTTGATTGGAATTTTTATTGTTCAAAGCATGAATAGAAGAAATAGTAAGTTTTATGCTAAAAAAGTTTTGCTTCTCATACAAAATGATCTATAAAGGATGTTTAGATATTTTACAGGGAAACAAGACAAAACATTTTCGGCTAATTTGATAATGCCATCAATTAACTGTTTGTTTCAAATGATTTAAAATCACTGAGATATTACTTACGCTGCACCCAATTTCCACTGACGGGACTCAGGAAGTTTGGATACAGACCATGAGGCTTCTCCATTTTGTTCAGCAGCTTTCGGATGTTCATCACCTAATAAAAAAGACAAAACCACACAGTTCATTCAATGCCCGTATCCGTACCAGTACTTACAGAGTACCAAACTTTTGATTATAATGGGAGTTTTTACTCAGCTGCTTGAAAATGTCAAAATAGATCCATGAATTAAGTATTAAAGGGGACATGATATGAAAAATCCAAATGGCCTTGATCTTTGTACCATTAAAATCCTGCAAGTTTCACAGCTTAAAACGTCCTCCTCATTATAAACAAAGCATTTATTTAATCAAGCTCCAAAAACAGCACATTTGGATATTGTGGGATTTGTGATATCATTAAGGCAAATTTATTAGCATATGACCGGCTCCAGAGCAAGACATCGACCAATAGTTTTACATCATCGCACCATAAACGTATTTCTATGCATATTTTTATGCATCCGGGTACTTCAAGTGTTCTTTTTCTTTTTGGAGTTTTCAGTGAACACACTACACACGATATTTATACTACAAAAAACAGCATAGAATAGGGCATAAGTATAAAAATTGGGACACACCAAGAAGGTCAGAATGAGGATTGAAAATAATCGTCTTTTCCACATATATATTAGTTTTTCACTGTTTTTGTGCAAACAAAGTGCACATATTAAAATACTATTAAACTCCATGTAATGGCCGCTTTAAAGTGTAAGTGAATAGACTTGCCACTTGTTCTGTTACATGTAATGTGTTTTTTCTTCTTCATTTTACACTACAAAAATGATTTTCTTACAGTCCAAACATCAAAAAGAATTTTAAATCAAGATGCGTTTACTAGATGAGTAAAATGAAATAAGATATTATGTCCTATTTTACAGGGGAATTAATCAAAATTAAGTGTGTTTTTGACCAATGAGGTCAAAATGGGGTTCAAACAGAAACAAGATTATTTTTCTCACCCCACTGGCCGATAATTTAGGTTGCTTTAAGCAAAAACTCACTTAACTTTAGTTATTTCCACAGAAAACAAGACATAATATCTTATGGCATTTTTACTAAAGTAAATGCATCTTGATTTAAGATTTTTTTTAGATATTTGGACTGGAAGCAAGATAAAAATATTAAGTAAGAAAATCATTTTTTGCAGTGTATTACTAACTTTTCAAGAGATTTTTTAAATAAAGTGTTTATTTAACTGAACAATATTTGAAGGCTACATGCTAATGTTTTAATGCATTATTAACTTATATTAAATTAAAATTAGTTCATTTTAATGCTATTAATGATTATTATATTTCATTTTCAAATAGTACAGAGAACCGTGAAATTTTACTGGTACTGACTCCTGAAACATTGGTATGGTGACAACATTAATGTAAATCATCAGAAGACAACTCTTGCCTTCTCAGTAAACACTGGGTTTCCAGACAGTTGGGACAGGTGAACGAACTCCAGGTGCAGCGTCCCGAACTCTGCCAGGATACTGCTCCCGGCCGATGCCCAGCCCCAACTCCAGCTGGTGCCACTGCAACAGAGAGCAAACCAGGCACAGTGAGCACCACCACCCACGCCACACCGCTGCCATGGCAACCAGGGCAGGTAACAGTGCGGCCATGGCAACAAAGCACCAAACCATGGAAAGCGGATGCCAGCGCACTTGTTATTTGCTGGGAAAATAAGCGCAGTGGAAACGGCAGGAACTGTTTAACACAGACGTGCTAAAAGCCTTCTTCATCCCACACGAGAACATTACATGCTTAATGCAAAATCAATAATGATGCATTTTTTAAAAGGATTGAATATACAAAAAAAAAAAAACATGTTTAACATTCAAATTTATTCCATCTAGAAACATCTGGTTTGCACAGAACTGACTTGCACTCCACCAAAAGTTGCATTTACATTTCTGCTCATAAGATTACACACTTGCAGAATATGGTCATCGTTTTAACAAAATAAGAGATCATAAAAAGCGCATGTTATTTTTTATATACTACTGTCCTGAAGAAGCTGTTTCACATAGCAGATGCTATGTGGTCTGATGCATTTATTTTATTAAGGTGTTAAAAAAAATGCATTTGTGGAAAGATTTTATGCTACAAAGTAGCTTCTCATGCAAATTGATCTTCAGGATGTTTACATATTTCACAAACCAGTACTGATATTTATAAGAGGCAACCCTTTCAAGATGAGTGCTATCAAATGTTTTAATCATAAAATCATTAAGTGTTAACCTGGAGCGTGTAAAAATCATATATTTAGTCGTTTGGTATTTAGCACTAATTTGAGGTTAACAAGAGAAGTCTGAATTAAATTAAAAGCAGTCTGTAAGGAGTCCATTGCCACTTTTGCATAAAATTATTAATTTGCAGGCTCTAGTCCTACACCAAGTTCATTTATAGAAATAGAAAATACAATTGGTCCCAAAATAGACCCTTGAGGAACATCTGCCTTTACACACGGAGTTCTTCCAGTCAAATAGTTAAAAAAATCCATTTCAGCACTGTATTACTAAAACATTTGAGCCTATGCAAAAGAGAACCATGATCCACAGAATCAAATGCGTTGGATAAATCAATATAAAGTGCAACACGTGATTTTCTAACATCCAATGCAGTAATAATGTGATTGGTGACTGACATCGCAGCAGTTATAGTACTATGTCCTTGTCTAAAACCTGATTAAGTTTGACTTAAGATCTTATTAACCAACAAATAGTGATTTAACTGTTCATTTGCCAGGGATTCAAACACTTAAAGCTGCAACAGACCATCTGAAAATAGTGCAACAATGTAAATATTTTAAGAGCAGTTTGAACAGTACATCCAGAGCATTTTATTCTTTATTTTGATTAAATGTCATTAAAGTTTCAACTGTCCTGTTTCTGGACTCACTCCTGCTGCATGGAAAAAAACTGAGCAGAGGAAACATGGAAAGAGAGAGAAAGAGAGAGACGCTGAATGAACTCTGAAATTAACCGCTCCAGATTTCAGGCTTCGCTCCTCCCTGCAGGATTCATTCGGAGAAACTGTGGAACTAATTCACAAGATTATTTGTTTCTGGTTCTTATTGTGAAAGCGAGCCACGCACCGCTTCCCTTCTGAAAGAACGATCAATAGCGCTGACGTCTGGGGAGGAAGAGGAAAGTGAGAAAACGTTTGTCGGAAAAATCAACCCAAACCAGCACAAAACAACTGAGTGTTTGTTAAATAAAAGGTGGATGGTTTCACCGCCGGGAGAAATGGCTTAAAGCAGATTTAATATTAAGAAACAGATCATGAACGACACTGAGTAGATGCTTATATTTAAAAAAATCAATGCTTGTTTTTAAGGTAATTTTTGAAGACAGTTATTGCACATTTATTATTGCCTTCTGGCTGAGATATGCATGTGATGCTGCACTGGAATTTGAACAAAATGAGGTATAAATGTTTTGATGCCTTAAACGCTGCCTGGCAACTTACTAATGTTGTCACAGATTTGACTTCGACTCTTACTGACACTCACTTGCATAGTTTGGATTAATAAAGTTTTTCTTTTATGTTTTTTAAAAGAACGGCCTTATGCTCCACCAAGACTGCAATTATTTGATCAAAAATACAGTAAAAGCAGTAATAGTGAAGTATGATTACATTAATAATACAATTATTACAAAAATAAAAAGCAGCACAACTGTTTTCAACATTGATGATAATACTAAATGTTTCTTGAGCAGCGAATCAACGCATTATACTGATTTCTGAAGGATCATGTGACACTGAAGATTGGAGTAATGATGCTGAAAATTCAGCTTTGATCACATGCATAAATTACATTTTAAAATAGAAAACAGCAATTTTAAACTGTAATAATATTTCACAATATTACAGTTTTTACTGCATTTTTGATCAAATAAATGCAGCTTTGGTGAGTATAAGAGACTTCTTCCAAAAACAGTAAACTGTGAATAATTCTAAACTGTTGCCTGGTAGTGTGAATGTCATAATAAGAGCGTGTGCGCAGTGACGTGTGTTCGGTCTGCGTCACCAAGACTAACCTGAGTGCCACACCGGGACACGCTTTCTCCCAGCCCATCTGTGGGACCGGCTCCTGTTACTCATCTAACTGGAATTAGCATGAGAATCAGTTAATTAAATTTGCCTGCAGCTGTCGGAGCGAGCTGGAGGGCTAATGGAAGCCAGGTGGGCGACAGGAGTGCCAGAAAGCTTTCGCTCGGAAAACAAGAAAGAAATGGTAATATTCAAGGCATATGGCTTTGTGAATGGAAGCGTCTAGCCGGGTTGGGGCCGACAGACGGGACGGTGCGCAGACAGGTAGAGCTGCATGGGATGCTCACCTGCCCAGGTTAATGACTCCTCTGGGAATGCCGGTGGGTGTGTTGAAGGCGGGTAACAACTTCTCGCCCAGCTCCAACACCTTCTGCTTAAATATCTGAAAGATAAAACAACAGAAACCTGTTAACTGCAGCAAACACATCTGTGCAAGTGTCTCTTCAAAATCACACATTTAAAGGACTCATTTACTAAACGTTTGGCACATTTTCCACATGCTATCCAGGTTTTTTGGACCAAACAGTCAGATACATGGTTATAATACTTTTATCAGTTTTAAGTGACAGTAAAGACATGTATAATGTTACAAAAGATTTCTATAAAAAAATGCTGTTCTGTTAAAATTTCTATTCATCAAAGTATCCTGAAAAGAAAAAAGTATCACGGTTTCCACAAAAATAGTGTTTTCAACACTGATAATAATCAGAAATGTTTCTTGAGCAGCAAATCATCATATTCGAATGATTTCTTATGTGACACTTAAGACTGAAGTAGTGATGCTGAAAATTCAGCTTTGATCACAGGAATAAAATATTATAAATTTTTTTTTCATCAAATAAATGCAGCCTTGGTAAAAGAAGAGACTTTTTTGAAAAGCATTTAAAAAACCTTACCAACCCCAAACATGTAGATTAAGTATGCAAAATATGCAATGATAAACATTCTAAACTGTAGTATGACATATAGTCATCACATGACTTCAACATACCGTAAATTGACATATAGTCATCACATGACTTCAACATACCGTATATTGACATAGTCATCACATGACTTCAACATACCATATATTGACATATAGTCATCACATGACTTCAACATACCGTATATTGACATAGTCATCACATGACTTCAACATACCATATATTGACATATAGCCATCACATGACTTCAACATACAATATATTGACATAGTCATCACATGACTTCAACATACCATATATTGACATATAGTCATCACATGACTTCAACATACCGTATATTGACAGTCATCACATGACTTCAACATACCGTATATTGACAGTCATCACATGACTTCAACATACCATATATTGACATATAGTCATCACATGACTTCAACATACCATATATTGACAAATAGTCATCACATGACTTCAACATACCATATATTGACAGTCATCACATGACTTCAACATACCATATATTGACATATAGTCATCACATGACTTCAACATACCATATATTGACAAATAGTCATCACATGACTTCAACATACCGTATATTTAATTTATTTTATTTAATGATCAAATAAAGAAAAAAATGTTTTTTTTTAGTGGTCTGATATCTGGGTGTTCAAACTTTTCCTTTTGTAGCAGGTGCAGAAAACATTTCACTAACAGTTTATATTTCAAATGCAACTGCTGTATTTATCAAATTCACCCAGAATGGACATTCAAACTGCCTTAAACCCACACAATCAAGTTTTTCTGTGACAAGGTCATCTTCAATAGTGAATTAAACTAGACAGGGTGCAGCAGAATGGAACCGTGTGCAGACCTCAAGATGTGTTTTTAACGCTCATGTCGGCTGTTACACAAAGTAAGATGGCTGCAAATACAGTTGGTGACAGAAATATTTCTCTCTAAGCTCTTTTTAGTGGTGCTTGCTAAGGCAAGCATATCTATTATTGCTGTGATTTAGGTTTATGGATTTGAACAAACCTCTAAATCTAAGTATTAAACTTCAATGTGCAACTCGTCCCAAACCAGACTTATGATTTTCACCTGGTGGGCGATAAAACAGGTGGAAAAAAAATCCCATAGATTTACACTGAAAGAGGCACCAGACCAGAATATCAGAGACTTAAAGGTGCAGGACTCTTTTTCATATGGTAAAAACCACATAAACCACCCAGAATACCTTAGCAACAGCACAGGAAAGCCATGGAAACCACAACAATGCCTTAGCAACATGGTGGCAACTTATCATTGTAAAAAACAACACTGATCTTCACTGCCAGAATAAATATTATTTACCCGAGTTGTGAATGTGAGCTTGCAGTCTGTATTGAATGTGATAAAATGATACTGTACTGCAAAAATACTGAAAACATCTTTCTATTGAGTTGTTCTCACGGATGCATGTATAAAGAAACATACACTGCAATAATGTAAGACGAACAAATGATTCTTATGAGCCTGTCCTTTTTAGCGAATCAAGACATTCAGCGCAACCTGTGTAGTCTGATTACAGAAGGAATGATTCTTATGAGTCGGTTCTTTTAACGAACAGTTCAAAAATACTCTGAGACACTGAACTGAATTGATCAGAGTGACAACTAAATAAAAATTTGACTCAATGAACTGCAAGTCACCATTATGTTCATTGATGTATTAAAATGAAGCGTTAATATCAATACTGACTAACTGTCCATATGACACTATGTTGTTAAAGATGCACATTTAGTGGCATTCAACATATTATATTATAAATATATATATATATATATATATATATATATATTTTTTTTTTTTTTTTTTTTGTTCAGGTCCTTCTCAAAAAATTAGCATATTGTGATAAAGTTCATTATTTTCTATAATGTAATGATAAAAATTAAACTTTCATATATTTTAGATTCATTGCACACCAACTGAAATATTTCAGGTCATTTATTGTTTTAATACTGATGATTTTGGCATAGAGCTCATGAAAACCCAAAATTCCTATCTCAAAAAATTAGCATATTTCATCCGACCAACAAAATAAGTGTTTTTAATACAAAAAAAAAGTCAACCTTCAAATAATTATGTTCAGTTATGCACTCAATACTTGGTCGGGAATCCTTTTGCAGAAATGACTGCTTCAATGCGGCGTGGCATGGAGGCAATCAGCCTGTGGCACTGCTGAGGTGTTCTGGAGGCCCAGGATGCTTCGAGAGCGGCCTTAAGCTCATCCAGAGTGTTGGGTCTTGCGTCTCTCAACTTTCTCTTCACAATATCCCACAGATTCTCTATGGGGTTCAGGTCAGGAGAGTTGGCAGGCCAATTGAGCACAGTAATACCATGGTCAATAAACCATTTACCAGTGGTTTTGGCACTGTGAGCAGGCGCCAGGTCGTGCTGAAAAATGAAATCTTCATCTCCATAAAGCTTTTCAGCAGGTGGAAGCATGAAGTGCTCCAAAATCTCCTGATAGCTAGCTGCATTGACCCTGCCCTTGATAAAACACAGTGGACCAACACCAGCAGCTGACATGGCACCCCAGACCATCACTGACTGTGGGTACTTGACACTGGACTTCAGGCATTTTGGCATTTCCTTCTCCCCAGTCTTCCTCCAGACTCTGGCACCTTGATTTCCGACTGACATGCAACCACTGAGCAACAGTCCAGTGCTGCTTCTCTGTAGCCCAGGTCAGGCGCTTCTGCCGCTGTTTCTGGTTCAAAAGTGGCTTGACCTGGAGAATGCGGCACCTGTAGGCCATTTCCTGCACACGCCTGTGCACGGTGGCTCTGGATGTTTCTACTCCAGACTCAGTCCACTGCTTCCGCAGGTCCCCCAAGGTCTGGAATCGCTCCTTCTCCACAATCTTCCTCAGGGTCCGGTCACCTCTTCTCGTTGTGCAGCGTTTT
Source organism: Meda fulgida (assembly GCA_030578275.1). Taxonomy (NCBI): domain Eukaryota; kingdom Metazoa; phylum Chordata; class Actinopteri; order Cypriniformes; family Leuciscidae; genus Meda; species Meda fulgida. Next base: position 3,536,097 of record CM060631.1, on the reverse strand, counting down.
TTGCCACACTTTTTCCTTCCCACAGACTTCCCACTGAGGTGCCTTGATACAGCACTCTGGGAACAGCCTATTTGTTCAGAAATGTCTTTCTGTGTCTTACCCTCTTGCTTGAGGGTGTCAATGATGGCCTTCTGGACAGCAGTCAGGTCGGCAGTCTTACCCATGATTGCGGTTTTGAGTAATGAAACAGGCTGGGAGTTTTTAAAAGCCTCAGGAATCTTTTGCAGGTGTTTAGAGTTAATTAGTTGATTCAGATGATTAGGTTAATAGCTCGTTTAGAGAACCTTTTCATGATATGCAAATTTTTGGAGACAGGAATCTAGGGTTTTCATGAGCTGTATGCCAAAATCATTAACAAATTAAAACAATAAAAGACCTGAAATATTTCAGTTGGTGTGCAATGAATCTAAAATATATGAAAGTTTAATTTTTATCATTGCATTATGGAAAATAATGAACTATCACAATATGCTAATTTTTTGAGAAGGACCTGTATAAAAATGATACAAATACAGCATATTTTGCAAACAGCCCTTTCGCACGTTGTCCCTCCCCTCCTCCCTCCTGAACTCAAACATCACAATGACAGCTATTACAGGCGCTTGTGAAGGCATGTCTCAACAGGCAAATTTAGACTACTTTCAATAAAAGGTCAAACATATTAAAGGGCAGTTCACACAAAACGCATTTTTCCATTCCAATGCACTTTTCCAAGTATTTCCATGTTTTTCAATGTAAACAGACGTGTATAACCACTGCACTCGCGTCTTTAGCAGCGTCTCGCGCATGACCTGGCATTCTAAAAACGCGGTGCTCAACTTAAAAGTGCAACTTTTTTAAAAATGTGTCTCGAGACATTGCGGTTTCCCCCATTCCAGTGCCTGCGTCTCACTTAAAAAAAAAAGCAAATACACATTCTGTGTGAATGGCCCCTAAGAATACTTTTAGGTGTGTTGCTATGTGTCATGAGCCTAAACAACTGTGTAGCTAACACTGTATATACTGTTTATACATATATATATATACACACACACACACACACACACACACACTAGGGATGTATATAATATATATATATATATATATATATATACACACACACACACACACACACTAGGGATGTCAATTTACTCAAATTCCCATGATCGATTGTCGCTTAAATTAACAATCAATTGGTCGATTAACTGCCTTAATGCAATATGCGTCTACTGCAGTGCAGACAGGGTTTGCAAATGCTGATCAAAACACAACGTTTCTCACCAAAATAATGAGAATGTTTTTTAATCTAAATAAAGTGTGTGATAGATCATTTATTAAATGACTTATTTAATAATCAAATATAATGACTAAAACAACGTGTCACCAACGCTGCCTCAGATGCGTGCTATTCAGAACGTCTAAAGAACTAAACCTAATAAATTTCTTATTTATTAAGATTATTCTATTTATAATGTTACGTAATGTGACAGTCCTAATCATAGTCATCATTAGTCGTGCATTGCTGTTTGAGTGGCATGTGCTGAAAATGATGACCCGCGCGCTTTATACAGCGTTAATTCGTACACAAATGCATACAATATGAAATAAATCAGATAGGCCTACACAAAATAAACACCATATTACAACTTACATTTGCAAAAACAAAATTCTGCAAATGCACCCGCAGACTTATAGTCATGAAGGTGTAACTCAAACCTTTTCACGTAAAATGGTCACAAACATAACTCCGGCACGCTAGCTTCACTTTTCTTTGTGTCTGCTTTAGGTGTTTCCTGGTTGAGCAGCGCGCGCATGACCTTGCTTAATCAATGATTCATACGTTTTAGCGATTAAGATGTTATTGACAAGTTATTATCGTTTATTAATCGTTAGCATCCCTAATATACACATACTTCCTTTATTATATAAAATAATAAATAAATTTGTGTGTGTGTATATATATATATATATACATATAAATAATCATATAAAGACATACTGTGCATGCACACAAACAAAAGTTATAATATGAATGATATGAATATAAAAATGAGTTGTGTATACCGATGGGAAGAGTGCGCTGTAATTGTCACCAGTAGAAGGTCAAACTGGGCTCTCGGGAGACATGCTGTGCCCTCTGCTATAACTAGGGCAGCACATCTCCAGGTTAATGCACCTGTGCAGGAGTGAAATGAGGGCTGAGATGAGAAGAACAAGCTGATTGGCCCCCCTGCACTCCGCATCAGACACATCACTAATGACCCATAGCTGGAGACTCATCCGTCCCAGCCAGAGGAACATCTGTGAGGCTTCACATGCCAGGACAGCATGGCTAATACACACTAACATATTAAAGCAACAGTGTGGCAAATAATACAACTCTTTAATTCATGTCGTTCCAGAGAAGTTTGGAAAGATTTGAATTAATATTGAGATGCTTTAAGGCTCCAGAATGATACTAAAGCATCATAGAAGTAATGCATACGATTTACGCAACACACATTGTATTAAACGTGACATTTTTAAGTAGAAAGACTGAAATGGTCAAACCTACTCTGATAACCAATTTTTTCAGACTGAGAGTAAGTTCTACTTTAAACAGTAATCTTTATTTTTTATAATTTTCAATCTGCTCCTCGCACAAAATTACAACATGAGCTCAGAAGACTTGAAATATAATGCATTCATTATGGACTACTATTATGCTGTATTTTGATCGTTTTTGGAGCTTGACAGTTGATGAGATCTGTCATTGTATGCAAGAACTGCATAAACAACAGTGAGAAATCTCTCCGGCTGAACTATTCCTTTATCTGCATTGGTATCTGGCACAAGAGCATCCTGATTGTTGTGGGAAATTTGCAGTATTGATCCAGTATGGCAGCAGACGGCACGAACATCTCACTTTTAGCCTGAACACAATTCTCTCTAGCACACATATTGTGAAGATTGTCAAAGCAAAACAGACATGGGCAAAGTAACTCTAGCCTCGAGTTAATATTTAATTTTCATCAGAGCAAAGATGCGCCTCAGGAGGAAGGTCATTGATACGCATGTGCCCTTTGACCTCTGTGAGCATCATCAGCGTGTGCAGTGGTTGAAGTAGTAGTAGTGCGCCGGCAGAGGAGACTTTTTCAACTTAATTACAGGACACTTACGCACAGCTCAGGAGCCACAAATGACTTTTTAAAGGCCATTTGCTGTCGAAGCATCAAACTGGAGGCTGCACCTCAGAAAACAAACAGTGGTGGAAGATAAAGCCGTAAATGAGCAGCTCCCACGAGGAGCGGCAGATGCAACCCACACATTTATCAGTTGAATAAATGCACGGTGAACGCAGAGGATCCTGGGACGTCGTTTAGGCGCTACTGTCCATTTAATACTGATAGAACAGAGGCAGATTCAGAAGATGTTAATGATGTTGATATAAGACAACGGAAAACACATTATATAGAGTTGTTTATGGAGTGCTGACATTGGTGATCAAAAACAATTGCTTTCTGACTTCATCTAGACTTCATTTAAAAGCAATTCAGGTTGTCTATCCAGAAGAGATCTGAGGTCTTCTGAGGTCTGATGTTTCTTACAAACTTCGACTTGTGTTATTTCAACAGAACCAGAAAAGAAAAGACCATAATTATTGTTAAGAATATATAAGAAATATTACATATAAAAGAAACATTTATATGACATGACGGAATAATTACTTTAATAATTAAATAGAAAATACTAATAATAGCCAGTCATTATTAATATTGATAATAGTTACAATCAGGCATTTCATATTATAATATAATATTAATTAAAATGTTATAGAATAATAATTTATATAATAATAGTATTTTAATCCTTTAAATCCTTTTTTAAATAAGACTGTTCCATAAAATAATAATAATAATAATAATAATAATAAATTAAAGATTAAAAATACATTTTTTTAATAATATATTATTAAACATTTTAATTTATCATCATTATTATTACTACATCTACTAATGAAACTTTAAAAGGTTCTCCTATTGCAATATATCAAACCCTTGAATTTAGTTTATTTTCAGTTATTGACAATGAAAATGCTGATGTTGTGCTGCTATGAAATACACACAGCACTTTTATGGAGGGAACTGTGATAAAACTGTCGTATAAGGCCTGGTTGAAGTCTGAGCAGTGAAATATTGCATCTTTTCCCATCATGCCCTTCTAGCCAAGATGCATCCAGAGCATTTCACTTCCACCTTCTCTCACATCGGTCAGACGAATGCTTTCAAGAAGGCAGCTCTTTTAACAAGACTGCAAAAAGGCTGGAGTCAGGCAAACTGTCAGCTTCTATTTCTGAGATTTACCAAACCACATGAAGCATGTGCTGAGGTTCTCACCAGCTGACTGATGCTCGCACGAGCCCTGGACATGACAGTCCTTCAGCATCGCCAATGCTTAGGAATTTGAATTGTCAATTGTCATTAAAATCGCCTCGGGAATTTTATCACAAACACTTATTAATTTATGCTAAAGTCCATTTACTAACTGATATGTACATATATGACATATATAGACATGGACTTTAGCATTTCATGCACAAACTGATGATTTCAATAACATTAAAAGGACTTTAGAAGCTCAACTTATCAAATTAAATGCTTTATACACTACCGGTCAAAAGTTAGAAGTTAATATTAATAATGAAAATAATTGATTAACATTATAATTGATTATAATGATTTAATATTAATAATTGAGCACCAATAAATAAGTAAAGAGAAGGTATCATCCCCCTTTACAAACAAGGAACAGGATACAAAAAGATAGCGAAGGCACTAAATGGTTCCTAGAGACACTGTTGGAAGCAAAGTTTGCAAGTTCAAAGTTAAAGGAACAGTGGTTACACTACCTGGACGGGGCAGAAAAGGAAGCTATCAACGGCTGCAACCAGATTTCTGAGAAGTCAGGTTCAGAAAAACCCTTAAAGTGACTGCAAAAGACCTGCAGCAACACTTGGTGGCAACAGGCACTGAGGTTTCAGCTTGAACAGGAAGGCACATACTAAACCCATGACCAAAAAGCACAAGAAAAGTCGTCTCCAATTTGCTCAAAATCACATAAATAAGCAACAGAAGTTCCAGGTAGGATTCTGTTCTGTGGAGTGATGAAACAAAACTGGAACTTTTCGGCCCTATGGATCAGCGGTATGTCTGGAGGAAGAAGAATGAAGCATTAGCAGTGAAGAACACGGTCTACAGTTCAGCAAGGTGGCACTCGTGATGCTCTGCGGCTGCTTTATATCCTCTGGCACTGGAAACCTGCAGCGTGTGGAAGACAAGATGTCAGGAAATCCTAGGAGAAAACGTCATGCCGTCAGTGAGGAAGCTGAAGCTTCTAACAGGACAATGATCCCAACTTTCCAAGCATACCTCAGACTCCACCAAGGCTTGGTTTCAGAAGAAGTCCTGGAAGATTCTACAGTGGTCACCTGACTTGAACCCCATAGAAAACCTCTGGTGGGATTTGAAGCACGCAAACCCAAGAATATTACTGAACTGGAGGCCATTGCTCATGTGGAATGAGCTAAGATTCCTCAGAAACGCTGACAGAAGCTGGTGTCTGGTTATACATGTCGTTTGCAGCAGGTCGTAATAGGGAAAGGGTGTCCTAAGTACTAAAGATGCTTGCAGTGAAGGGGTTGAATAATTTTGAGACTGCAGGAGTCATTAAAAGTTGCATTTTCAGTTGAATTTGGGGAAACATTTGTTGTGATGAGCTACTTCAATTACTTTTGTTTGATTTGTTCAAGTTAAAGTGTGTATATGTACATATATATATATATATATATATATATAGTACAGCATTTTGCTTGTGCTTTCATCATTACACTATGCCGATTTTCTGGTTATAAGCCCAAAACTTTTTGTTATCCTTTTTTTGTGACTAGAAAAAAACTATTGCTAAAAAAAAAGAAAAAAGGAATTTGCCAACAACAGGGTAAGAAAAGCAAACTAAATTCAAAATTCATACTCTGAAAATAACTCTTAATATCTTAAGCAATTTTTCTTCTCCTGATCTAGTTTTTAAAGATGTTTAAATTTGTTTCTGGAAAACTTGACAACAATACTAATTAATAGTTCTATATGTTTTAGCATGAATAGTCTCTGCATGCCAGCTGAAGCTCTTGTGTCTCGTCCAGCGGCTCGAATTGGAGCTCTGCTTCACTGGAGATGGTCTCAGAAATGCTTCTGCTTTTGGAAAAAGGGCACCACAAATCCACCCAAGCTGAATGCCAAAGAGATGATGGCTTTGCTTTTCCATGGAGAGACTAAAGGCCGAAGGAAATGCCAGCGTTCAGCTTTGTTGTGGCCACTGACAGTTGCGGTGGCAGTGGTGCTGATGTGTGATTATGGTTTCTGTATAACAGCAGCGCTGGTAAAGAGCCGTTCTGATGACTACAGCACAAACGCCTCAGACGTGCGTTAACCATAAGCTAAGGCAAAATATCTGGGGTTTACTAAACAAAAAAATGTGGGGAAAAAGAGAAAACGAGAAAAGTAACTGGAAAAAATAAGACAGTAAGATATATATATATATATATATATATATATATATATATATGTGTGTGTGTGTGTGTGTGTGTAAATATATATATATATATATATACACACACACACACATATATAATATAAACAAACTTTTATGTTAGATGCGATTAATCGCGAGTAATCGATTGACAGAACACATTTTTATACAATTGAAAATGATACCCAACCCTAGCATAAAAACAATTATTTATTCTAAATCTGCATACAAATATCTGCCAGTGCAATAAGACAAAATTCACTTTTATCCCAGATGCATTTTCTGAAGAACAAGTCAACAAGTCATAATATGTTTTGCACTTCTGGTTATCAGGGGAGTCTTAAAGATTATTAAGAACAATATTTTGCAGTAGTTGCGATATTTGTCATCGCACAGCCCTAGATCCAGGTAAACATTTAACAAGCTCCATCTGATGTCCTCCTCTATACGTGGGTTTATTATTGCAGATGGTTGTGTTGTAAAGGATCTTCTCCGTAATAAAGGCTGTATGATGAAGCAGATATGGCACAGGTGACACAGCTTTGATGTAGTTTCACGTCTCCGCAGAACAAAGCCAGCGCACCACATGGATCTATCTGCCGCCTGTTTACCAGCTTGTAAATCTCAAGTCTTTGTTCTCGTGGCGTTTGGGTTGAACAAGTGGTGCTGCATTATTCATTACGTTATGCTACAGCTGAAACTTTATTTCAGAGCTCAAGAAAAGAATCATAAATTAGCCAAAAAAAACCTTTCCCCCAACCAGCCGCATACGTGGCATCAGAATTCAGAAGTAGACGGATTCTCCGTTTATTAACTCGGCATAATGTGCAAGCCGCTGCTATTTATGCCTCTTTTCCTGTGATCGTATTATGCAGAGAAAAAGCATCAATGGGACCATAACATTTCCTTACCACCTAATTAGCACTGTGGAAGAAGTGTGTGTGTGTGTGTGTGTCTATGAGGACGTGCCAGGCTAAATGATGCTCCTCCGGGTGCATTACATGAGGACACACTGACAAACCATACATCATAGCAGAAGACAGGGTGGATCTCACAAAACATGACCAGAACATGTCCAGATCATATTTCAACCACAAAACAAACATAGAAAACCAAAGAGAAAAAAAATTAAATTATTTTACAGAAAAAGGAGCCTATTTTTGCCTGATTCTCTCTTGGTAGTCTGGTTAAATAGATGTAAAATTATAGATGTTATAATGTTAACAGTTCAGGTTAATTCAGTTGAGTGTTTGAAATAACTTCCTTTTGTGATCTGATGTGGCTTCATAGTTCATATCATAAAATAAGGCCGAATTGATTGCTTATTTTTTAGTATAATATAGGCTGATAAAAGCTAGGTTGATAAGCATTGCATTATACTGCAAATATACTTTATTCTTCTGAAAATACCTGAGATTTCTAGAAGAACACATAAGCCATATATTGTCGCAGTCGTATGTTTATTGTGTTCATGTTTCATTAGTCAAAATGTCTCTATCTAGATCTGTGTTTTATTCTGCTACAGCGATATCTGGATGCTTTTGTCCATATAAGGGATTTACTGGAACATAAGTTTTATGACTTCTATGAGTCTCACTCGAGTTATTTCTGCGACTACGAGTTTGAATGAAACAGACTTTACATGTGTACTCACTAATGCTCACAACACCCTATTTAGTGTAAAAATAATAATATAATATAATATAAATAATAATATAAATAATTAAATAATATAAAAATAATAATATGGGAAAAAATGAATATTACAATTTAAAATAAACATATGCGAATCCATTCAAGAGCTCAACCAAACTGGACGGATGTTGTTTGGATTGTAATATGTGATATTGGGTTATATAAACAAAACTGACTTCATGTTAAGCCAGAGGTGTTATGTTCCTGTCTGAAAACATTTCTGGTTAAGGTTTGCATTTTCTGTGCCGTGTGTGTGTGTGTGTGTGTGTGTGTGTGTGTGTGTGTGTGTGTGTGTGTTAGGGGTGGGAATCACCAGAGGCCCCACAATATGATGTTATTTCGATTATTGTATTGTATTATCTGAATGTATTGCAGTATGCTGAGTATTGCAATAACATATACTGTGATTTATTACCTTTTCTCAACTGCAAATGGGTTGTAAGATTGTTCTTTGTAAAACATCTTAAAACAATATGTATTGTAAAAAAATGTGTTTATTTGACAACTAATTTCTATTAAAAATATGTCTAAAATACGAGGAAGGGAAATATTAAACAAGGGCACGAAGGACATAATGTGGAGGTATGGAGATGTGAAGATGTACAATTAAAACAGTGTAAGATCTTTATCTTATTAGATAAAAACATATGGAAAAAAGGTAAGCACACGGTCTGTTTTCATTTCAAGAATTCAAGAGGGTTTTTTGTGTGTGACCCTTTGCATTCTTGTATGAAAACTGTCAAACTATGTTTTGGAGTGACTGTAATCTACTTTCCAAGAGTTTCCTGTCAAAATAGAAGACAGTGTTATAGCTAAAGCGTTGCGGTGCCGTCCTCACGCTTCTACCGCTCGGATCATGGAAAAGAAAACCCTCCCAACTCAATTATGTGCTTCTCAGGAAGATTTTCACTATCAGAGATGAATGGATGACACAGTTTGATGCTATTTCACAAATTCCATTTAATGTCCTTCTAAAGAAAAGAAAACCCCTCCAAAAACATTCAGTGAAAATGTCAATCCCATGTGCTGCGTGGGTGAAAGACTGAGTTGGACAGAAATATGAACACATGGCTAGAAGCTTGTCGGCTCCCTTTAGAGACATGACAACAATTGTCAACTAAGGTGGGCGGAAAGACCAAAATCACAGTACGAGTAATTTTATACCACGATATATATGGACATTTAATGGAATTATTCCAAGTGTCGCCCTGCCTTGAGAAATAAAATACTTAGTTGTTACATATAAAACAGTTCTACCCCTGTTAGCCGTACAAATATATATCTACCAAAGGTTGGCAAAGCAAGTTTATTTATGTAGCAGATTTCACACACAGTGATCATTCAGAGTGCTTATTATAAAGAATAAGACACATGGATTTCATTTTAAAATAATTAATGAATAAGGGATAAAAAAGAAACAAAGAAAAAGGCTTCTTATAAAGTGCCTCTATTATGCTATTTTAAAGGCTCTTCATTTTGTTACGGAGTCTCCAACAAGACTAGCATGCATCCAAGGTAAAAAAACCCAACAATTTTAATATTCTCATAATATGCATTGCACATTAACTTATTTCTCAAAGATCCTGAAACAGTTCATTCGAAGATTCAGTCTCTCTAAACTCCTCCTTTCCGCGAGCCTGCCATGCTCTGATTGGTCAGACAGAACAGTCTGTTGTGATTGATCTACAGCTTACAGTATGTTCGAAACTAAACGGCCATTACCATATCTTCACAGTGATACGAATGATGGTGTCATTTTTTATCAATTCCAGCGCCAATCTTCTATTTACATACTTCTCATCCTTCTGAAGTGCAGCAAAGTGGATTCGCAGAAAACAGCATCTCCTCGACATGTCGAGAATACGAACCAAACTCTTCCAGTCTCAGCTCCAACTACAGTGTTTGTGGGCGGGGCTAAGTAGACCTCGTTCACGGGCAGCCAATGAAGAGCACAGGCTGGCATTATGCAGATTAGTTACATCGTTGTTATGTCAGGAAGAGAGACTGGTTATATTGAAAACTCGTTTCTGCAGTTCAGAATTGATTCTTTCTTTTAGGAGTCAGTAACTTTATTTGTCATGAATGTGATCTTTAAAACTTTGCAGACCTTTTACATTCACAAACAGCTTTATCACACACTGCATGAAAGAAAGGTCATATCCGAAAAAGCATAATAGGGACACTTACATTTATGTTACTTAATAAAAATACTACTATTCACTGTCAGTTCATGTTAGCTCAGGTCCATCAAATAATATTACAAGATTCAACTTTTGATTTTAATCATGTACTAGTAAATGTTGCTTAAAAATGCTTTTGAAGTATTTTTCATTGTTAGCTAATGTTAACTTGTGCAATTAAAGAGTTACCAAAAAGCACATTAAAAAATAAATAAACATAATCCTGTGCATTGCAATCAGCAAAATGCACCACCACAGTGATCAGGAAATGATGGCATGTGCATTTCTACTGTGTATGAACAATACAGCAGAATCTCTCTCAACCCCTTGACACGTTTCTTCCGTCACCCCTCTCTGCGACTCGTGTGGAAACGCACAGATGGACACGGGCGAAAGCGTCTGGGGTGACAAACTGTGAACACGTGTCCCCATGTGCCATTGTAACGTGGGTTCAAATCCGTAGGCGAACAGCTGTCACCAGCAGAAATGACTGGTGAGTGAGAGTCAGACAGCTTCATCCAGCACAAGGTCAAGAGGAGGTCAAACTCAATCTATCGCCAAACTTTGTGCCAAAAAACTGGAGCGTTGCAACTTCCAGCGTAGCCGACTGTGAGATCCGCCGTCTGTGCAGCTCTCTCTCGCCTGGCCATTTTAAACGTGACATTTTCAGCGTGGTTCCTCTCCGGGTCAGGTCTCATGGTAATCCTGGAGCGTGATGCTCAGTCAGTCGCTCTGCAGTGTTGTCTTCCCTGCGACGCGAAGCACGACCTCTTCTCTGAGCTCGCCAGGCCCAGCAGGGCTTCATTTGCACCTTCATTCTCTCTCACTGTTTGAGAAAGCCCAGGGCTCTTGGCAGTAATGTGGACTTTTTATACTTCACAGCACAAACCAGCCTCTGCGGAGAAGTCGGCGCTAATGATTCACGACTCTAATCCATATGACAGAATCGATTCAAAAGAGCAGGATATGGACATGCTCAGAGAAGACGGCACAGAAATCGAACGGCGCTGCAGAACAGCGAGCGGCTGTGAGGAGCTGGAGTGGGATGATGTGATCGGAAAAGACAGACTGGGAACCAGACATCTGGACATCACTGGGCCACGGCGTTAAGCTATAGGAACACCAGGACTTTGGAAAGTACAAAGCGAAAATTAAAACGGCCCACGGTTGTTGTACTTTTGCTTTTCCAAATTTACTTCCCAAACTTAGTTTCAGCAATGGTTTTCTTAAACTACAAAAAACAAAAACATGCTAGTTTTCCTGTTAAAATATCTGAACATCCTCAATACAAAATCCTTTTACTTAAAAAGCAAACATAAGACATTAAAGGAATAAATGTACCAAACCTGAAAATACTTGCTTTCTTTCCTTTGCAGAACACAAAAGGAGAAATATCAATGGGACAGTGCATTGTTCTTATTCAAGCTTCAAAAAGTACAGTATGATGCAAAAGCAATAATAATAATAATAAATTGTGGAATATATTTTTGCCAGCATATTGTTATTATTATTATTATTTTTTATTATCATTGGTTACACTTTATTTTAAGGTTCCATAGTTACATTGTACTTACTCAGTACTTAAGGACTGAGTAATATAAATCAACTTCATGTAGCCTACTTAATATAGAGTTATGGTTAGGGTTTGATTTAGGGTTAGTTACTTGTAATTATGCATAATTTACTGATATTACTATAGTAAGTACATGCAGTAATGCAACTACATCACCTTAAATTAAAGTGTTACCTTATTATTATTAAAAAGTTAAATACAAGAGTAATATGTATTCATAATTTATTAAAAATAATTTATTATTATTACTAAAAAGGACAATGTGGCGAACAGGACGGCCGAGGGATGTGAGAGAACGGCGCGAGGCCGGTGGTGCGATTGCTAATGAGCAACACATGTGAGGCACACCGGTCTCGCATCTCTCACGGAGGAGCGGAAGCATAAAGGAGGAGCGACGACGTTGATGATCGAGAGAGGAACAGGCCTGTGTTTTAGTTGTGTTTTGTTTTTGTATTTTATTTTAGCCATCAGTCGTCCGCGAGGGGCTGCTGGCAGTTCCTTATGTTTATTTTCGGTAGCCAGCAGTCGTCCGCGAGGGGCTGCTGGTGGTATTTCGTTTGTTTGTTTTATTTAAATAAATTAAATTTTGATTGTTCGCCGGTTCCCGCCTCCTTCTTCCCTGAACATTGCTACACTGGTGCCGAAACCCGGGAAGAGGGAGGAACGCGCTGTCAGAGAGTCCTCGCCGGTGTGGGGAATCCGCGGTGCCATCGAGCATGGTGCGCGAGTCGCCGCCGCTCGCCGTGGGCCGGAGCCTGCTGCCATCCGCCGAGCGAGGGGAGGAGCAGGGAGCGGGGGACTCGCGGCCACGGACGCTCGAGGCGGTGCGCTGGAGTGAGTTGCCGGTGGGACGGTCGAGTTCGCTGCCGGCCGCCTGGGTATTGGAGGGGCGGCTGCCATCCGGGAGGGAGAGGAGGAGTCGCCGCCGCTCGCCGTGGGCCGGAGCCTGCTGCCGTCCACCAGTGAAGGGGAGGAGCAGGGAGCGGGGGACTCCTGCCGTCTGCCCAAGGCACCCGAGGAGCCGTCGCCATCCACCTAGGGCTACCCAGCGTCACCGCCAGGCACCGCGGAGCAGAGCGCACAGCTGGTGGGGGACCAGATGGCAGCGCGTTGTGGGAACCGGACCAATTTTTTTTTTCCTCTCTCCCCTCTCTCGATCTGTCGCTCCTCATGCTTCCGTCTCCGTTTCCCTCGGTTTGTCTGTCCATACTCCCCAGGGATCGCCGCCGCCGGGGGGGGGGGGGGGGGGGGGGGAGTAGGCACAGGCTCGTGGGTACCCCCCGGCCTGTGAGGGGCGATGGGGGTATGTGGCGAACAGGACGGCCGAGGGACGTGAGAGAACGGCGCGAGGCCGGTGGTGCGATTGCTAATGAGCAACACATGTGAAGCACACCGGTCTCGCATCTCTCACGGAGGAGCGGAAGCATAAAGGAGGAGCGACGACGTTGATGATCGAGAGAGGAACAGGCCTGTGTTTTAGTTGTGTTTTGTTTTTGTATTTTATTTTAGCCAGCAGTCGTCCGCGAGGGGCTGCTGGCAGTTCCTTATGTTTATTTTCGGTAGCCAGCAGTCGTCCGCGAGGGGCTGCTGGTGGTATTTCGTTTGTTTGTTTTATTTAAATAAATTATATTTTGATTGTTCGCCGGTTCCCGCCTCCTTCTTCCCTGAACATTGCTACAGACAACATTATTCATATTATTTGTTGACAAATAATGCAACCCAACTCTTTGTGCTAGAGAGAAGTTTTTGACTGTTCAATTAAGAACTACAAAATATGATTAACAAGAACTACAAACATGGTGGGCCAACCACTTGTATGATATTTTTGCATTGTTTTGAAGCTTTAGGGACATTACGCTATCTCACAACCAATTCGTACGAATTGTCTAAACCTGACGGGTAGGTTTAGGGGCGGGGTCAGAGGTAGGTCATTCATACGAATTAGCCACCTCGTAAAATTCGCATCGAGTTGGACATTCATTACAATTTCTTCTTTCCATTTAGCAGACGAAATAAAGTCATGCAAGTTTAGAATAACATGAGGATGAGTAAATAATGACAGAAATGTCTTGTTTGGATAAACTTAATTTGGGACTTTCCATTTTTTCTGGTTTTAAGCATAATTCTAACAACATTTTCTGAGGTTAATGATTAATTATTAATCATTGTAAAACATACACTTGATTTAGGATATATTCTCTGAAAACTATTTTACGACATTATTACACAGTTTTGATTACATTTATATTTATTCATTTAGCGGACACTTTATGGACACACAAAGCGACAAATGATTGTCTTCACAAGAAATTTGTCCTAAAAGCTAGCAATACACATAATGCCATTAATATATATATATATATATATATATATATATATATATATATATATATATATATATATATATATATATATATATATATATATATTGTTTTCTTTTTAAATAGAAGTTATAGCAAGTGTCTTTCTGGATAACAAAACAAAAATCCAAATTAAGTACATCCTTTTTTTTCAGCACTGTTCTCAACCCAAGCGAGAACACATTGGGAGTTCAGGAGAGCGACGAGGGCTTGGTGACTTATTCATCGACTTCAGTCCAGCACAGTGTTCTCAAACAAAGGCCTCTCCGCACTAAAGCTGGCAGGTGATGCTGAATAATGCTTTTGATAGTCTCTCCCGGAGAGATCTAACTTCACTCTGATTGGACGCTGTATTTTGATGCTGAACACACTGTGATTTCTGCGTCAATCACCGGCAGCCCTTTCGTATTTCTTATTCCCTGCATTCGCTACACAGCTGCTCAACAACACACTGATGGACACCGATCGATGGCTTTCCCTGGCTATTTTGCTGCATCTTAAGTTGTGTTTACAACTGGGCAGAAACGTAGACTGAAGCGATTGACCCGAGTGAAGGAGCCGCTACACAGCAGGAGAACATCTACTGTATGTGGCCGCTGTCCGTCACACTGGATTGCATCGGCGCTGACAGCTTCAGTGTTGACAAACGTAGCCGGAGCGCCGGAAGAATGGGCTCCGTTTGCACATCATTAATTAGCCCGCAGAGAGACTCAGTGCAGATCATTCCACATTCGCCAACAAAAATAACAAGAGCTCGATTCAATAGAGTTAGTTCGGAAGGGCAATTAAACGTCCAGCGATCATACTGTACGCTCAGGCAGACGTCACCTGACAGTTAGGGTGATCAGGCTCGCTTTGGATCAAGTGTAACAAGCGTGGGATTGAATTCTCTGCAATGCAACATGAACGCATTGTAGAGATGCACGATATTAGGGAAAAAAGGCATCGCGGTATTTTGCTTTTCTGCGATATATATACTGTGATATGACAAAATGCAGGAAGTTTCAACGGATGACTTGAATAGTTTCTAGTGTGAGTTTGTTGGGGGAGTGCAACTATAGAAGATTGTTTACAGTAAAAGAGATAACAGTGACTTTTTATTTTTTATTCCGTGGTGGAAACAAGGATATGCGTGTGGAAAAAAACAGCAAAAAAAATAAAAAATTGGGTGTTCATTGGGTTTACTTTTAACAAGCATCAACACAATCCATGAATTGAACAGAGTTTTAAAAAAAACACTTTCCATTTGAGTTTTCTCATGCCACATTCACACTGTTTTTGACCAATTCAGTGTTACAATAAAAATACTAAATTATAATTATATGAAAGAAAATAAGATATATATTGTAATTATACTATTATACTGCAAACTTGCATTACTAATATTTACGTCTCAATTTCTCCATTTTCAAAATGAATACCATCAACCTTTTATTTTGTTATAGTTGCCGGCAATTAAACACATGCACTGCGGTATCAGAGTGCAGGACCTGTACATTCATTTACACACAAGCAGCTCACAACGTCTCAGAACGGCTTGATTCACAGTAAATGAACTCTAAAACATTGCATGATTAAATACATGTGTGTAAATGATGTGCTTCACCCTGAAACCGGTAGAAAATGTATTTAATGTACTTACTAAATCGCAGCCTGCATGATTTGACAATCGCACTAAGCCATATTGCCATATTGAATATATGCCGATATCTGGTGCATAGGAAACTGCACTGAAAAGAAGCACCCCCAAGCATCTCAAGCATCCCCTGAGCCTTTGGCTCTGAATGAACAGCAGCGCGTGTGACGCGGCTCACATTAGCAGTTCAGTGAGGCAGCAACACTGCACCGCTCTGCCAACTGTCAGCGTGTTGGGTCTTACACGGATCACATGACTTCTATATGGTGACAGCAGGAGCAAAATAACCGCGATGACAGTAGCCGCCGGGAGTAACATGACTAACTTAACTATAACAAGATACTGTTACCAGCATGTAGTGGCATAGTGTGACAAAATACAGTGCTGACCTGAACTCAGGCTAGTCAAGTGGACAGAGACGAAAAGCAACACGCTCTCTGTGCTCTCTCACTTTCTGAATTTTAGATGAATCAGTTCATTTTGTTCAAATGATTCACTGATTCAAACACTACCAGTCAAAAGTTTGGAATATTTATATTAAACAGTAGTATTGTAAAATAGTATTACAACTTACAATAACAGTTTTCTGTTTGAATATATTGATCCTTCAGATATCATTCTAATTTGGTTTCTGAATATTACCATTTTACTGTATTTTTGATTAAAAAAAAGCATAGTATGTAGTGCCGGGAAGTTTACATTCACATCTTTTTGTGTTGTAGTGAAATAGTTTCTATAGATTTAAATAATTCTAAGCAAATTACGCAGTTAAATTAATCTCCATCTGTCAATGGAGGTATGCAAGATTTAGTTTGTTTCTCTACTCATAAACGCTCTGTTAGTGTATATATCTACCAGAAACAACAGGAGTCATTTACATTAGGTCCTTGCTGACTAGTTGGCTACTGTGGAAAGCTAGTAAACTAGGTCTTCAGTGGCCAGTTTAATGTAACTAAAGTAACTGCATCACATGGCCAGATGATTACCACAGCCTTTCATGTACATATATTAGACATCTTTACCTGATTAACACGAGCACTATAATGTTTGTTTTCAAAGACATGAGCAGTCGCCTGAGATTAATGAGCGCTTGGTTTTCTCAGGAGGACCTGAAAGAAAGCAATTTGGCGTGAGCTTTGTAGAGTCATTACATCCAGGACCTTTGAAATCATATAGCCACTTACTGCTCAAATGAGACTTTTATGATGCCGTTCTGGAAGAGATTCAAACAATCAAATCACGACACATGAAATCCAAAACACTATCTGACAGACAGATATATAGAACAATAATGTATATAATAACAGAATGATAGAATGAACGAATGACAGACACAGACACAGACACACACACACACACACACACACACACACACACACACACACACACACACACACACACACACACACACACACACACACACACACACACACACACACACACACACACACACACAGTGTCTTTATTATTCTCTAGAGTGGTTCTCTTGTAGTCATTCTCCTGACACATGTATAAGGATAAGCCTGTGGGATTATCTGTCCATGCTGCATATCTCTTTACTCTCTAGTCATGCAGAACACTGCCCATAATTAACCTCTCGTAAAGGACAGAGGACGACGAAACAACCTGGACAAGTTAAAAGGGTCACTGCGTGTCCGACTGAGCAACAGCTTCATCTTTAGGGGAGAGACACAAACAGAGACAAAATAGAAAGACAAGAAAAGACGTATTTTAGCAGTATTTTAATCAGATGATTTTCTGGAAGAAGTGTCGTTATCAAGGGAACACTGTCTCGGACACAAACACTTTTTTTTTTTTACACCAAAATTATAGAGTATAACTAAGAAATAACAATAAGGAGGGTCAACAACTCCTGAAGAAAGTTAAACAGCACATTAGCATTCCCATTCATCTGAAAGACAGCTGAGGAAAATGACAGCCTGAAAATGCTGAGCGTTCAAGAGCTTCACCAGTGACTATTATAAGGTACTGCAGTTCAGACCCTAAAGTACAGCGTCCATAAACACAGCAGAGACATCGCCGTCTCAGAGCAGATCATCGAACACTTATCACGAGAGCTTCATCAGTTCACCACTTCAGAACTCGGCTGATTAATGTCATTAAGCCAACAGGATAGCACAGTGAGAGCACTCAGAAGCGGACGTAAACAAATCCAGCTTTACATCTGACGTAAACACACCCTCACTTCAAACTTATCAGAGAGAAAAAAGATCACAGTTCACCAGAGGATTTGTCAGCAATGATGATGGATGGTGGGGAGTAAAGGGCAGGCTTCGATCCGAACCAGTCCAGTGAAGGGAAAACATCTAGTGGTGCTTGAAGCTGTACCACGGAATAAGCTACTAAAGTCTGGTTATCTCTATGTATATTACAATAAAACAAAATATGTTATAAAACATCACCCTGCCTCTTTTCGTCTGCATTTAAAAAATCTTGAACATTAATAGCCACACAAATGTGGTTCAGGCAACGCGTCTATTGGTTATCTTCACTGTTTTATATTTATAACAAAACTATGGGGGTAAATTGATGCCAATACTATGGGGGTAAATTGATGCCAATATCATTGAAAATGGACAGACTAAAAGTCACAAATAGATAGTTCAACTTGTAAACAAAACAATCTACAAATAGATTAATAATCCGCAAACAAAGCCCTCACGATCCGCAAATGTAAATCAAGATCTACAAATAGATACAAAGTCCTCAAACAAACTGTTTGTGATCCACAAATATAAATCATGATCTACAAAAAGATTAAAAATCCACAAATAAACACATCCCAATTCACAAACAGAAATCAGTGACTTGTACTTGAAAACCAGGATTTGAATGAATGTAAAGTGACTTGTTTGCAGGTGAAGATCATGTTCTGTTTGTAGATTGTGTCACATTTGTTTTCAGAATTCTGACACTATTGTTTCGCTGTTTTGACAAAATAATGCCATAATCATTGAAAATGAAGAGACTATGAGTCAAAAATGCATATTACAATTTGTAAACACAAAACAGGATCTACAAATAAATGTAAAATCTCCAAACAAACTCCTCATAATCTGCAAATGTAAAACACAATCTGTAAATAGATTCCAAATCTACAAACAGACTCCTCATGATCCGCACATGTAAATCAAGATCTACAAATAGAGAAAAAATCCACAAACAGACTCTTCATGACATACAAATATAAAATGCGATCTACAAATAAATTTAAAATCCGCAAACAAACTCTTTACGATTCACAAATACAAATCAGTGACTTGTATTTGACAACCAGAATTTGAATGAATGCAAAGTGATTTGTCTGGGCATGAGGTTCATTGTTTTTTTTGTAGATTGTATTGCATTTGTTTTCAGAATTTTGGCACAACTGTTTCGCTTTTTTTCCCATTAAAAAATCTACAAATGCCCTCCTCACAATTTGCAAACAAAAGCAGTCTAACTTGTATTTTCAAACCAGCGTAAAAAGAAATTCTTACACATTCTGTGCAAAGCTCAGCATGCAAGTGTTGAATCTGTGTTTGCAGATCACAGGGCATTCACAGATCCCTCTGCACACGTCTACAGATCTTTTTGGCACTATCTTTCCGCAGAGTGTGTGACTACGATCCACACATGTAGTCAGCCAATCAGGTGTATTGCTTCAATCTGATGTCACGCCCCCTCAATAAGCCCTTTTCAAAATAAAAGCTGAGACACTTCCATTTACCGTTGCCGGTTGTCACAGCGCTGGGGAAGGGCGGACTGACCGACGACGCTCACAAGATGGGTTGTCAGGTAAGCAGTCGCTCGACTAAGTAGCATTTAAAGTGTGTGACATTTAAAGAATAACTTTATCGCACCCCAGTACGTTAGCGTTATTCACTATCGTTAAACCTGCCCAGAAACCGGCTCACCAACTGCCTGGCATTAGCCTAATAATATAATTTAGCTTTTGCTGGCTGTAACTAAACATGTGTTTAACATTATAGCATATGAACAACAGCACATCCAATTAACGTTAGCACATTTTGTCCCAAACAAAAATAGACGTTCTCTGGGGAAGTATCGGCACTATGTCCCCGTAGCATTTATGTATAGCATGGCAAATATGTAATAATGACAAACTGCACGCGTTAACGTTAACTAGAACAATCCCTCATCATGGTCATGCTGTCATTTAAGTTATTATCAGTGCTTGATAAGTCAGCTGGTTGACCGTATGCAAGTCTATTATTTTTTTCTCTCTTTCCTCTAGTCTGCAGAATCCGGACCAGAGGTGGCCCAATCTGTTTCCAGACCTGCCAAACTGCTGTGTGTGTGTTTTTTTGTTTTTGTTTCTATGTGCTGTAGTTTATTTTTTTTAAGAACTTGATGGATAAATCCAGTTTGTTATTAATTTTTTTTTGTTATTTGTTTTTTTGTTGCTATCTTATGTCAATTCAGGAATCTCAAACCTTTCTAGTGCAATCTAGTCCATATTTGAGGGCTTTTGCCATAGTGGATTTTGATCAGGTTTAATTTGTAAACTGAATATATATATATATATATATATATATATATATATATATATATATATATATATATATTTCCCTCTGTAGTATTTTCACTAACAGAATAAAGGTTTTAAAAATCTGAGAGCGGTTTCAGAGAGCGTTAAGGTGTGTCAAAACCTACTTAAGTAAAAATGGTGTTAGTAGGCCTACCATTTACTTAAATGACCGGGACACATTGGACAGAGAAGCCTGTGGTTATACAAGACTTTCCAGGAAAAATAAATAATTACTTTACCAAAGCGAAACAGTTGTGCCAAAATTCTGAAAACAAATGCAATACAATCTACAAAAAAAACAATGAACCTCATGCCCAGACAAATCACTTTGCATTCATTCAAATTCTGGTTGTCAAATACAAGTCACTGATTTGTATTTGTGAATCGTAAAGAGTTTGTTTGCGGATTTTAAATCTATTTGTAGATCGCATTTTATATTTGTATGTCATGAAGAGTCTGTTTGTGGATTTTTTCTCTATTTGTAGATCTTGATTTACATGTGCGGATCATGAGGAGTCTGTTTGTAGATTTGGAATCTATTTACAGATTGTGTTTTACATTTTGTTTGTTTGGAGATTTTACATTTATTTGTAGATCTTGTTTTGTGTTTACAAATTGTAATATGCATTTTTGACTCATAGTCTCTTCATTTTCAATGATTATGGCATTATTTTGTCACAACAGCGAAACAATAGTGTCAGAATTCTGAAAACAAATGTGACACAATCTACAAACAGAACATGATCTTCACCTGCAAACAAGTCACTTTACATTCATTCAAATCCTGGTTTTCAAGTACAAGTCACTGATTTCTGTTTGTGAATCGGGATGTGTTTATTTGTGGATTTTTAATCTTTTTTGTAGATCATGATTTATATTTGTGGATCACAAACAGTTTGTTTGAGGACTTTGTATCTATTTGTAGATCTTGATTTACATTTGCGGATCGTGAGGGCTTTGTTTGCGGATTACATACATACATCCCATACAAAACGAAATGTAACGTTGTGTTTATTTGTGCTTTATAAATAAATGAAATTAAATTAAATGAAATGTGGTTCAGGCAATATGTGCATGTATTCTCTGATTATCTTCACTGTATGTACATGTATATAAAAAAAAAAGAAATATGCCATAAAACACAACCCTGTCTCGTTTTGTTA
The DNA here is from genome assembly GCA_030578275.1 of Meda fulgida. Classification (NCBI taxonomy): domain Eukaryota; kingdom Metazoa; phylum Chordata; class Actinopteri; order Cypriniformes; family Leuciscidae; genus Meda; species Meda fulgida. The sequence goes on along the minus strand of CM060631.1, from coordinate 3,514,395 downwards.
ATGATCAATAATAGCCATTATAAAAGTAGAAGAATATAAGAAGGTATACAATAGGAAATACAGACAAGCAAAAAATTCAGTCAAATGTACAAAGTTAGTTAAATAAAGTTATGAAACTTTTTGGCCCTCAGCCAAAACGATATGCCCGGGAACAAATGATAGATTCACGAGACCAAATATCGCCCGTTAAATATACATAAGACGAATTCAATTTCACAAGATGAATTTCAAATAGGAGCTATCTTTATAAATAAACCAAAGATCTGAGCTTTAAACAATGACATTCTTGCCTGAAAAACTCTTAAAATATTTAGTGACACAATAACAGTAGTATTTTTTTTTTTAATTATGCAGGTTTTCTTCTCCGCCATTGACGCTTTCTGGTTAGTGAGAGATGCATTCTGTCTCAAGTCCCACATAAGTCACCTCTCGATGCATCCTCGGTTAAAGGGGCGGATCAAGAACACATCCGGGATCGGAACTGGACTTGGCTACATGTGAACTTTGAATTGGAGCAGCGATGATGACGTCTCACAGGTCCACAAAAACACAAGTACAGAAAATAATGCATATTGAGAAATGGTCTAGGTCACCTAATGAAGACATGAAATAGATACAGGAACTGGGAGCACAAAACTAAGCAAGTATGTTTAGCAGGGAATTCTGGGGAAACTGGAACTTTTTTCATTTGGTTTGCATTAACTTCCATCCTCATCAACAATACGATTCAAACAAAGGCTCACACACACACACACACACACACACACACACACACACACACACACACACACACACACACACACACACACACACACACACACACACACACACACACACACACACACACACACACACACACACACACACAGCATAACAGGACACGTAATGTCATTATCTTGCTTTATTTCCATCCATTAGCGCTCCGGCTCTTAAATGTCTTTCTGAGCGATGTGTGCTTTTATGAAATCACTAATTAATCTTCTCTTCAGGCCTGTGACCCCAGAGGTCTGTCTTGTTTGCTTGCTGTCGAGCTGTTGGAAAACTTCTCAGACCTTCTAATATAAACACTCGCTGCATTGGGCCAAAAGAAGGCAACTCGCTTTGCCCTTTTCAAAATGTATAACACCTCACAGCAAAAAAGACAGACAGCGAGCCAAATAAATGTTCTGATGCATTATGGTAGGGTTGGACAGCACGAACAAAGTATTATATTACATGGCAACAAATTACAATGAAAATTTAACCCCCCAAAATGGGTTTAACTCATTTCATAGTTTTTTTTTTCTGTAACACTTTACAAATAAGGTTCAATTTGTTATCATTCTAAAGCATTTATCAATTTTGGTCAACATTCACTAATACATTATTAACATCAAAAGTTGTATCTGTTAATATTGAACTAACAATTGACTAACAATGAACAGTTGTATTTTTTATTAACTAGCATTAATAACGATTAATAAATATATTAACAAATGAATTGCTCAATGCAAGTTCATTTTAGTAAATGCATTAACTAATGGGACCTTATTGTAAAGTGTTACCTTTTTTTTCTTCATTGTTTGGAACTTGCAAATCAAAAGGTCAGATTTGATGCACCAAAGCTAAATCTAGACCGTCAAACCACCCAGTCCTGCATTACGGGTATTGAGTGATTTGGAGACAGAGCCAGGAGGGACATCACAACAAATGTGTCACAGTCCTTTTGTTCGGCTCGTTTCCCCATTTTAACCTCTTATTTCTAGGTTGCCATAGTAACACAAGAGTCATGAGCTGCAGTCAAAGCATTCGCCAAACTAAACGAATGTTTCGACAGCATTTCAGCCGTTTCTCGACCCAAACTGAAGCATGAATATCAGCTCAGATGGCAACAATAGACACATTCATTCTGGTGTTAAAGTTGCCATTTGTATGCTGGCAAATGTTTAGCAACATTTACATCAATAAATTAAATAAATGTTCTAGCGTCTGCTCACGTCAAGGCACATGCACATTGGCGGTGTGTGTTTTAGTGAAGCAAGCACACCAGTTTCTTATCGGACAGTTGCAAAGCAGAAGGCTTGTGAGAGGTTTTCTTCAGATAATTTTGTTAAAGAAAGACAACATTTTTTGCAAACGCCTCAGCATTGGCTGACTATATCATCAGTTGATGTAATCAACCAATACTGGCAGACAAATCGCTGGTTGGATGAGCTATAGACAAGTTTTGGCATATAGCTTCCTGGAACCTTATTTTCATAAATCTTGGTCATAAAAAATGCACAATTATAAATCAAATTGATTATTTCTTCAGATCATGAGAATAAAATCATCTACTAAGAAACCTAGACATGAAAACATCATTGCTTAAGAGTACAGTGAAGAATGATCAGGGTTTCAGCTCATCCTCAAACTGCCAATAACAATGAAGAGTTCGCGAGCAACTGAGCAACGAGAGTCGTCATGTGTCAATAGAGCACTTCCACATCGCACAACAGCGGCCCTTAAAGATGCATGCGGAGCACTGGGAATATACCATCACAGGGCCTAATAAAAGCCTAACATACATAAAACTGTATGTATGTTAAATATACAATAAATTAAATGTACATTCAACTTTTAAAATATAAAAAAAGTTAAATTTACAATATTAATAACTGTGGAAACATGTCATCATAGTCATAGTGGAAAGAGTCCATTGCATATGACAATCTATGTACTGTAAGAATGCTTTTACAAATGCACAAATTTGTGTTCCTCATGTTGCATGAATGAGGCCAAATGTGAATGCACAGTAATTCTCTACGTTTAGTCTATAAAAGGCCACTAAATCACTGTTCCTAAATTCATCCTGGAAAGCATTTTATCATGTGCATGTGAATAAATGCACAAACCCCACCTGCAAAAGTCCCACAGATCATTTTATGATGCGATAGAACGCAATAAAAATCATGCAAAGTTAGCCGTATGAAAAGCACGGTGAAGGTTTAGTATTTCTCCGTTGCTGCAAGAGATATGAAAGGAAAGTGCAATATTAAAAGAAAGCACACAGCTGTTGGATTAACATGAACGAAGACTACTGGCATTCCTTCTCCTGCGGGAGTCGGGACATCAAAGCCAGCTCACGTTAACTACACAAAAAATGCCGCTGCAGAAGTTGATTTCATTGAGCGACACTCTTACAATTACAGCTGGCTGTGATCCCGGGGACCGTCCAGGGAAGTTACAGGGGTCAGAGCTCAAAAACAACACGAGATGCAGCGAGGACTGAATTTCTTTCCTTTTCAGCTTTAAAAGAGCAAAGCAACTGGCCCATGAGACTCCCTTCCACAAATTTAACCTTTACATTCATGTGAAGTTGATTTCCCTCGAGCAACACAAACCAACATGAAGTTCATCTAGCTGTCACAGAGAGACTCTGTTCCCAACTCAAACTAGTGCAGATTTTGCCAAGTGTGACCGCCTCAAAGGGGCTCATGATCACCCATCTGAAACCTAAAATGGCAAACACTCTAAAGTCTTGAGGACTTCACAGACCTCCAAACACTGGCCACTGCAACCCGCAACACCTCAAGTGCAAAGCTGATTTGGGGAGAATATATCATATTTTCATTTAAATAACATCCAGTATTAACTCTTTCCACGCCATTGACGGAATTTCACATTAGGGGGCGCTATTATCCTGAAAGAATACTGAATCTCCTGATCAAAACACAAGTGAAAAAGAAGCGTAAACAAGCGATAGCATATGTAAAATAATACAATCATCAACATTAAAACTGCCTAATGTTACCGTATGAAATGTCGACCCTGGACGAACTACAGGACTGTAAAGCTTTGGAGGTGTTGATGGACTCCATCTATGTTTTGATCACCGTTCTGCGTGTAGTCTTTGAAAAAACTTTTTTTTTAATTAAACTAACCCAAATAAAAGTGTTAAAAAAATAATGCATGAAGCTAGTATAAAACGTTTTTTTTTTGTTTAAAAGCAGAGGGTCTGTTCTTTCTTTTGATATATTGCATGTTCAGATATTCATACAACAAAATATTCTGAGGGCCATGAAACTTGTGAAAACGATCAAAAATGCTGGTGCTGGCTGGCAACTTTTTTCAAAAACGCTGGCGGGGAAAGAGTTAATAAAACTATTACAAATAATTTTAGTTGATTGAAATTAAGCTGAAATATATTAAAATATAATATATTATATTATATTATATAATATATTATACATAAGATGAAAAACTTAAATTAAAAATGTAAAAAAACAAACAGAAAATGACAAATGCATTGGCAACTAACTTAAATTGAAAATACAAATAAATTAACGCTAAATAGAAATATAAAAAAACTACTGAAAATGACAAAAGGACAAAAAATTGCTAAAATGAAACTAGAATTAAAATGAAAACTGAAAATATAAAATAAAAGCTAGCAGTTTAGTAGTTTAAAAGTAATAGTGCAATAATGATAGCATCACATAAATGCACTTAAGTATTAGCTTTAGACTTAAGAACCACCATATTAACCAGAAAATAGAAATCTTTTCTCTTGCCATTTTCCTCTAATTTCACCCTGCCTTCTGACTTTTGTTGATCTCATGAGACACCAGGTCATTAAACAACTGTAGTTTGCCCACACAGATCACCAGTTTCCCGGCACAGACGCCATCTATTAATTCAGACGTGTCGATCAGAGAGTGTTAAACCTCCACGCAGCCTGAGCGACGCCCTCACCGCAAACCCCCGATACACAACACAACCATAAAACACAGCCCATGCCAAAGTCATAACCATACATTACAGTCATCCACAGCTATTTACAGCACCAGCCATCTATCCCACCGGAACATCGAACCCGCGGGGAGCGTTTCGAAATATCCTCACTGGCCACTCAAAGGACAAACCATTAGCTAATGATGTTACACAACTCAGCTTGATCTTGCCAGTTATATGGTTGTAATAGGACTTGAATGCATGCACAAACAAACTATAAACATGATGCTGAAATCTTCGCTAATAATACACTCATTTACCTGCACAAACAGACATGCCTCACTTTAGAGAGAAGAAGCAAGATGCAAGCAATTAAGTGTCATTCCGGGGATGCAAATGTACAATATTATTCATAATTTAACAAATGATAGATTGCGGCATCCTAGCCTTGTAACCTCTCTTGCAATTAACACGCTGCTTTTATAAGCTTAATTAACAGCCATTGCAGCTAAACACACAAGCACGCAAATACACACACACGCACGCACGCACAATTACCTTCTTAAATGTAAACTAGAGAGAGGAATTTCTGCTGTGGTTTACGGAGGATCCCTGAGGGACACATATGCATTAATCAGAAGAAATGGCGCACACGAAAATATGAATCCTTGATGGCCAGTAGATGCATGTTTGGAGAAAGTTTACAGAATTAAATGAGATATGCAAGTGTTTTTTCTCACCTATATAAATCTCAGCTGGTCATCTGATCATGTCAAACCAGGGCTTGACACTTACTTTGAATGAACAGGGATGCAATAAAACCTTTAGGGGCACAATGAAAATGTACCAAATAATGATTTTTTTTTCAATTAAACATTCACAAGCAAATGCTCTAATTTATTAGAATACAAAAACTACACAAGGTAATAAACAGATGATTGTGCCAATAGTAAACTCTATAGGCTATATTGAATAATATGCTGAAATAATGTTCTTATTTCTTCTTGTGACAGGGTGGCCCAGCACTCATATTCATACAGTACAATCATAGCCTTTTGAAGTTTAATAAGCACATAAGGCTGTATTGCTATCCCTTTGTTCGGTCCCCAAAATGAAGAACTCTTAAAATAGTAATTAATATATTTGTTATACCCTTTAAGATGTTTGGCGATTCATTTTCTGCATGACTAGTCGACTGAGTCCTAGTTGGCAAGATGTTTTTCTTCAAACTACTAATGCAATGGTTCCAAATAAAGAAACGCATGATCGACACGTGCTGAAAACTCGTCGTTTTCTCTACATGACAAACTCTGCAGTAGCCTGAAGATATGATCACAAATGATTTACCCTCTTCCACCCTTCCCACGCTTTTATCTCTTTATAACAAGCAGTTTGGACTCAGATGTGAACGAGCAACATTTGGGCATCTGTTGCCTCGACACCTGCTTTGTTTTCATTGGGAAAAAAAACCCAAACCAAGTGTAGCAGCTGCAGTGTTATTTATATTCGATGGTATTCTGGCATTCTAGACAGATGATCCATTGTCTTACAATATCCCAATTTAAAATCAAAAACAAGCACCCACAGGTGCATCCACATTTTTGCACAATAAACATAGCATACTACCTCTGTGCCAGCAAAATACATTTCATGAACAGATGTAGTAACTGTGGTTTTAATTCTTGCATACTATATAGTACGGTCAGTACGTGAATTGGGACGCAGCCAGTATTGAGACTGAAAACTGACTGGCCGTTCAGGAGAGGACAAACGTTCAGAGCACGGCTCATAACCCTGGATCCTGCGGCTGTCGTGAATTTTACGGCCGGTGGTGACCGAGAGACTCGCCTTCGCCCCGGACACACAAATCAACATCAAACTCAGTTCTGCGGAAGGCTCAACTTTCTGGGAAAGCATTGATTGTGGGTGCAGCCTTCTAGGATCAATAGAGCTCTAATTGTTTAAAGCAATGGCCTTTAGCCCATAAACAGTGTTTTCTGCAGAAGCGATCGAAGGTCTTATGACCGTCTTTGTAATAATGAGAGGTGGACCCGATCTGGAAAACTTTTGGCTCTCTCAATGACGGAAATTTGTATTCTTTCAATGCTTTTTTGGAGATGGAAGAAGAGCATAACAACACCCATTTGCCCTGATTAGAATACAGCACAACAACCCATTTTGTGCATAAAGGAACAGCTCACCCAAAAATGCTGCTTACATTATCTTTTGTCGATGTCATTAGGGTGAACATAACACCTGTCAAGAACATGTCCAGGTATATTTTTAACCCTAAAAACAATGAAATAATTAATAAGAAATTATATTTAAATAAAGAAAATGTAGAAGCGTGCAGATTTAAAACCTATAAACAAAATGTTCCACAAACATTTTGGCAACATTGCATGTATAGGTGAAACTCAAAAAATTAGAATATCGTGCAAAAGTTATAATTTTGATGATTACGGCTTAAAGCTTATGAAAACCCCAAATTCAAAATCTCAGAAAATTCGAATATTACATGAAATCAATAAAAAAGGATTTTAAATCCAGAAATGTCAGCCCTCTGAAAAGTATACTCGGTGCATATTATTAGTTTCACCTTTAGATTTGAATGACTGAAATACACACTTTTGCACGATATTAAATTTTTTCGAGTTTCACCTGTATTTGTGACTAAAATGTAACTTTTCTAAAAGTTCCAAGTTGGTATTAATAATGTTTTAATAATCTAAATACATAAACTGAGAAGTTTATAGTTTGCCTAACTGCAACCAAAATTCAACATTGTGAAACATTTTGTTCTTTTTGCACAACCAAAAGCAAGAACTTTGAGTAACATGAACCGGAAAATGTTGTGTAACTTCATTAACTGTTGATTACAATAACAGCCGCTCAGAGCTCTTGTTCCTCCTGTCAGGGAGCAATGTTTTCACTTTGCATCATGTTCTACCAGACAGGATAAAGTCACATATCTTGTTAGCAGCAATTTCCTTCAGAACAGTCTGTCACTGACATCGCTCCAGCTCAGAATTTCATGAAAAGATTAAATTGAGCTCAGTCTGAGCAGTGGTGTGTGTCTGGGGTGGCGTTGGACACCCCTGACATCTGACTGGACACCCCGACATTTTATTCGTATGACATTTTGATGCTGATAGAAATTTAGTGGAGAAAAAACAAAACAAAAGTGAAAGTGACATGTGAAGGCCAAGTATGGTAACCCATACAATATTTATCCTCTGCATTTAACTCATCCAAGTTAGTGCACACACATTAGTAGTAAGTGGTGAACACACACACACTGGAAACAGTGGACACACACACACCCGGAGCAGTGGGAAGCTGTGGCTCCCGGGGAGCAATAAGTGGTTATGTGCTTCACTCAAGGGCACCTCAGGCCTTTCCTGCCAGTACTGAGAATCGAACCCGCAACCTTCGGCTTACCAGTCTGACTCTCGAACCATTAGGCCACTACTGCCTCATTTCATTTCACTTGTTGATGTGTGGCGGCACAGCATATTATTAATGTATATCAAAAATGTATGTTGCAAGATACAGAAGATTAAGAATACATGGAGGTCGCGAACCCTGTAGAAACGCAGAGCTGTTCAAAATCCTGCTATAATGTTGTGTAGTTGTTCCGGTACGACTTCACAAGATCAACAAGGTGAGTGGAAGAAAAGAAAAAGAAATATTGGAACAGTACCAGCGATAACTGCGAAATGGAGAAATCAAAATGGTCAGAACATATGTGACTATTGTTATATTTGTACAATCACTTAAAAATTTTGAAATACATAAATTGATTTTTTGTTTGACATTGTACATTTTTTTATTTTATTTTGTGCTTGAACATGTTGATTAGAAATGCTCCATAAGAACAGAGGCTATTGGCCTGATATGTCATGTCACTTGACATGTTATGTGATTAGTGGATGCCATACCATTTGACGTTTTCACTGGTTGTCTAGAAGTTTGAGTTTTGCTTGTGTGCGCCTGTAATCTTTTATCCCTCATAAAGGCTGATCACATGTTGGCAAAATAAAGAATAAGTATTTTTTCAGCTCCAGTTTCTGACCATTTGGATCTCTCCATTTCGCAAGTGTTGCTGGTACTGTTCCAATATTTCTTTCAAAATCCTGCCATGCCACAGACTGCAACTCACATACTTTTCAATTAAATTACATCAACAATGATTTAGGACAACTACTATAGTATAATGACTTCACTCTAGGCAGGAAGAGCGTGTATAGACATTTTTTCTATAATATATATTTGTCTTTCTGTGGATCGGAAAAAAAGTCTATGCTACATATAGAGATACATAATAATAATAATAATAATAATAATAATAATAATAATAATAATAATAATAATATCTCTATGTTTGCACTGTTTTAAAAAAAAACCTTCAGCACCACTTTTTTTCATTGAACTGAACTTTTTGCCTGTATGTATATTAGATGTTTTGAGAACGCAACGCAGCATGACACTTCTCGTTTGATGCTACAGCAATCATAGGATTCACTGATGTTTTGTTTTTTTAAAAGCCGGGTTAGGTTTACACACTTATTTTCTTTCATGGCCTCTGGACCTTCTGAAGTAACCTTGGCCACCTCGTGTATAAACTCTAGTTTAGACCAGAAATGGGTCATTTCTTCCTGCTAGATACTGTCAGTGAACTGCAGGTCTGTTTAAGTGTATTCGGACTGATTCGGAGGATTCCTCGGTTTTATTGGCAGGAGGTTGGAAATAAATGCAGGTTGACATACGGCTATACCCACAGGGATATAAGCGTACCTGTAAATAAAGCAGCGAGAAAGATAGACATTGCTAAATTGAACATGTATGTGTAAACTTAATGGCTGTATCAATAATGCAGGACATGATTCACAGCTGGAGAATAAACCAAAAAGTCTCCATGCATGATGTTTATTCAGGTCATTCTTACTTCCTGAAAGGTTTGATACGATCACTGAAGCTCGACTGATAAAACATTCATGTAAAGGCGAATCCTGTGGGCTGACAGAGGTGAAGGAATGACAAAGAGCTGCAAGCTAATACCCTTCTGTCAGCAGTGATTTGATCTTGCAGCATTTCAAAGGCGGGCAATTCCTCAGAAAAATAGGCTATAGGCTTTTGACATAATTTAATGCCTTAATGGTTATATGCATAATACTTCAAGATATTGCAGGCGCAGAGTGGACAGGCTTTAATAACCCAATCAGTCAAATAAATAGCATAGAAAGGGATGGTGCAAACCTGTTAGATCTCGAGCTAAACTCAAAGCGCTAAGCTATGAAAGACGTAGCTGGCAGGACATTAGTCTCGTTTAGCCAGATTTCGGAATATCAGCAAAAAGTCTGTCCATTTATCAGCTAATAAAAATAAACATGGGTGTCATCTGTTAGGTTTTATTTGTTAAGGGGTAATTCGCCACGGGCAAAATGGGCTTTCAAAAAACAATTGAAATCGGTGCTACTGTAATGGAGGCCGGCTAGTAGTTGCTGTGCGAGTAAACCTCACTCCTCTGATCTCAAAAGGCTCTCTAGCGATAGATGCTAGAGGCTGCAGTCTTTAGCCTCCTTGTTAGAGCGCCTGACTCATGCCGGAGATCCGGGTTCGAGAGGAGTGGGACCCGGGTGGAGGGGTTACACTACCATCCGTTTTGACAAATAGGTAGGAAAACTTCAACACCCATAATGCACTGGGCATGTTGCCGTCCAAGGCCACTCCCACCAGTCTGCTAAGAATACGCTTACCAGAGTCAAATACCGCCTTGCTTTTAGTTGGAAATACTTAGCAAACTTTGCAAAATATTAGTTTTGACTTGTATTGTTCTCAGCTGCAAGAATTCAAAGAGTAAACGTTTAGCGGGAGTCAGTTCATTTCATTTCCGGTGAAGGATCCAGCGTGTTGCAGAAAGCGGCTATAGGCTTCAAAGAATCATAAATATGGAAAAAAATGTGTGATGGAAAATCTGAAAAGCCTCCATGTTTATAGTCTAATCTGCTCTACACTTCTAGGTCAATTACCCATAAATGTGCATTAAGGCAGAGCGACTGCTGGATTTTACAGTAAATTAGCATACATACTTTTACATACAGCAGTATAACACCCTTCGGTTTCACTAACAAGGGCGATACAGCTCACTGATGTTTTGTAGGTAACTGGAATAAAGGATTCATCTGTAGCCTTTGCTTGTAAGAACAATCCACAGAGCGGGAAATTATAGCCCAGTCTGTGGTTTTTGAGTAGTTTGCATAAATCCACTGGTTTTTGAAGTCATATAGATGCATATGATGTGAACCATCAAATGAGTCTCGGTTGATGTAGCATACATGTGAAGAACACAAGATTTGGGTCACCTTTACTGAGCAGCAGAGTGTGTAATGACCGCTAATAGAATTTCACTCTCTAAGTATCATATACAGACTTTTATATGAAGACTAAATCTTGGGTAAAATTGAAAATTTCTCATCATCTAACATTCATTTAAAGTTATTCATGGCACATATTCATGGTCAAGGTTGTCTAAGATGATGCAAACACTGACTCTTAAATAAAAACGGCAGTTCTTAAAGAAACAAATTAAATTAAGAAATTTAATTTGTTTACATCTTGATTTTTTGCTGTTTTAGTATATTTTAAACCTTGTTTTGTCTACTTTAAATAATAAGATAATAAGAATGAGAACATAAGCCATCTCAGGCTTTCAGTGAACGTTGGAGATGATAGTGACGGTCATATCTTGATGTTTTGCCTAGAAACAGAAAGTGATTCTATCGACTATCACAACAAGAGCAACTTCAACTCGAGCGCTATAGCTGTAAATCCTGCTGTTAGCGCAACCAAGCCCTGTGATGTTTTCCGACCTCATGCTGTCCGGGGTGATTTACACATGCCTTGCCACCGTGGCCGTTTCGCAAAAGTGGGTTTTCCAATCACCCGCCCTTATCTGCAGGTGGTGTAACCCCCCGGAAACTCTGGCGGATGAGATAAATCTACATCCAGAACACACACGTTCCCTCTGTGCATGAATGCAGGGATAGATCACTGCAGACTGCTGAGCTATGCTGATAGATTCATCAGAAATGGTGGACAACAAACTCCCTCTACAGTGAGAGACGGAGGCAGAGACTCATACACACTAGCAGTGAAGTGCAGAACTAAAGCACAAGCATCTTAAACTGATCATGTTTATGTTCACATCTATCAGAGGGCAACTCTGTAATGAGCCAACAGATAATCAAATTACATACACTGTCTGGTCATGCAAGCAATTTATAACAAAGTACAAATAAATTCAATAGATGTAAATGCAAACCATTACAACCTTAGTTAGTCAATTCAATTAACCTTTTAAAAGCATGAAGAAAATTCTGTTACCTACTTTAAGTCCATGGATTGTCACAGTTAGTTAACTAGAAAAATGAACTCTTTCTACCATTTCAATACGATATTTGCAATGGAATTAAAACTCAATAACTATAATATTAGAAGCGGTCTTTCTTTTTCACTTTAATGCATAAAACGAATAGGTTTCTGAGCCAGTGACTCAAAATAATGGAGCATGACACATTTTACAATGTATTCTTACTATATGCTTCCATCTCAAACATATGTCAATATCGAGCAAACATCTCAATGCAAAATGAAACATCAAATCGACTCATCTGATGTGTACATGTGGTGCGTGTGTCTATATCTGAGACAGATCTATGAACACAGATGGATGGTCTCAAAAAAACACAGAGCATCTGTCTTCCTCTTCGACTAATTCTGACTGAAAATCAATTTCCATTAGACTGACTCACAACTCTGAGTGTCTATGGATCACCTTTATTTTATTTTCATATCTAAGCCCTCGGTCTCAAATTTGGATAAACCACACAGGAGATACTTTCTCCTTAAAACAGACCTTCTCTGGCTGTAACTCATGTGATTATACATTAACTCCAGTTCCAGTTAATTACATAAAACAAGTTAGTGAGAAGAACGTGTGAGATTGACTCTTACCTCAGCGCCCGTCAGGTAGAACGCAGAGAGAAGACCACCGACGTAACGGATGTTCACCTCAAACAGGGACGCCTCTCCGTTCTGCAGAACACAAACAACATTAGGAAATTCATCTTTGTGCTTTAACAACATTATAAATGACATGCTTTAGTAAATGAGGAAAACATTCTTCAAAAACAAATGCTTTAGCAAGGGCACGTTTGACCTAAATAGGGGTTGGGAGGCTGTGAAATTAGTGGGGAACAAAAACATAAAAATGCATGAAAATCTCTTAAAGCGGCGACATTATGAGGAACATTTGTCTTAATCCTTGTTCACTGTACTATACTTAGGCATAAATTTAAGATTTATGTTTTTGAATTGCATATACAATTTCCATCTATTTGGATTACACAGTTTTAACAAACTAATAACTTGATCCATATTTGTCATGCGTATATAAATAAAAGATTCCTAGTAATAAACTGCATGTGTTGTAAATACACATTAACCAGGTTTATATATTTATCATAAATATATCTGACAAATGCCTGACAAATATGCATCACATTAACTTTATTAGCTAGTTTATGTTAAAACTGTGTGATCCAAATGCATGGAAATTGCATATGCAATTAAAATACAAACATCTTAAATTTAGGCCTCAATATTTTCTCGAGTGTATGAAACTTTCAAAAACTCAATTCTTAAGGGACAGAAAGAGGGAAACTATTACTGTTTTGGCACAATAAATGGTCCTTAGAGATATAATGAAATGCATGACCCCTTTATAGTACATTCTACATTTCAAAGAGTGATTTCTGAATCCGTATACAGCCCTGACCTCTGGACCCGTATTCAACACGCCACAGTGCTTTCCTTCTGCAGGGAAACTGCCAAGATCTCTGAGGCCAAGGCCGCCAGGGTAGACCATTATTAAACACTTTTAAATGATGTCTCCTGGCGTTGGGAGTCAAAGGAGGCTATCGAGGCAGTTGTATAACATGCAATTTCCTCAGCAAGTTTGTATTTTTTCTCGCTAATTTTGCTTCATCAAACTTCAAAATGATTACATTCAAAATAGATCGAAGTACTCTAAAGCCTGTTATTATATAAAAGGAACAATTCACCTGAAATAATTCAGCTATTTACTTTCTTCAGCGGAACACACAAAACTGACAGAACATAGATCTAGTTTATAATAAAGATATATTATATTATGCAAAATGCTCCATCAAAAAGTTGTTTTTCTTTTTTTTTACCTTACAAGACTAACAATATGGTACACAAGTCATATGAACCATTTGTATGGTGTTTTTGTCTTTTGCAAAAACTATTCCTTTTAAAGAGTCTAAAAATGTGTAATATTGGTGCTGTTCATTTAACTTATTCTTAAAGTTCATGAACTATACAAAAACTAAAATATATCTCTTTATACATTCTCTAATAAGGGATTTTCCTGCCATCATACCATTTCAAGCTCTCAGATCAGTAGTCTGTGTTTTTCAGTACTCGAGACCAGCAAGCCACAACAAACAAACCTGCGCTTGCCATGTAGTCCGATTCACTACAAATGACTCAACTGAATCAGATCAAAGCAGTTACTGAATCAACAATTTAAGTCTGGTTTCACAGACAGGGCTTCGATTAAGCCAGGATTAGGTCTTAGTTCAATTAGGATATTTAAGTAGCTTTTGTAACCATACCTTAGAAAAAAAACATTACTGGTGTGCACCAAGAGACAAAACAATGACACTGATATATCAGTGCAAGTTGCTTTCAGTCAAAACAGCTCAAAAATGCATTTTAGTCTGGGACTAGCTTAAGCCTTAGTTGTCTGTGAAACCAAGGGAAAATGATCTAAATGTTGGCTTACATCACTAAATAGACCAAAACTGCATTCAAATGTTGTGTTTTTTATCCAGTGGGCTATTAGATAACGGAGACGATTAAGAGGAGTTAAAGTCTGGGAGAGGCCCTAAGGAGATATAACATGTCAGCATAATTATGATCACTTGAGTTTGCAAGGAGCTGAGGTGACAAGAGTCCTTATTGACTCGCGGCCACTTACAGGAAGGAATCAGAATCTCTGGAGTAGATGATAAGAGAATTACAGCAGAGAATTGCAGAGAGCAATCACCTCTTCAATCCATTCATCGATGCACTGATCAACAGCGCACTTAAATCACACTCACATCTGACATCCAAGAACGGTTCCAGCTCAATGTGCGTCTGAAGCATTGCAGAAAGACAGCAGACATCTTAAAGCCGTCTTCAGAGCCATGTGTCAGACAAAGAGAGAGGAGTATCCAAAAAACACAAGACTTCACTGTGAGCCAAATGAAAGTAATCCCAGCACACACAGAGAGTATTTCCGTCTTAACTCAGCAGCAGCACAATTCACAGCGGTGAAAAAGAGCATGTTTGAGGAAAGCACCCTAAACAACCACGAATTAAGAGAGGTTTTAAAAGGATTATCCCAAAAGAAATTGAACAAATCCCAAGAAACAGCGCTAAAGTAGGTATTTGTGGGTAAATATGTTTGTGTTGGTGGATGTCTTTCCATTTTTAAAACATAATGTGTATACACTGAAAGAAAAAAGTTGTAGGAACAGTTTTCACTCAGAGATTGCAACTTGCGCTTTGAAACTCGCTTTCAAAAATGGCCCCAAACGCTGTTGTGTGAATGAAGGATCAATATGCATTAAAACGTTTTCTGTTTTTAGGTGAAAACGGTAACGTATAAACAGCCCCTTAAACGTGAAATTCTGAAACACTGAAATAGTATTTTCTTGTAAAATGTACTCAAAAAATATATGTTGCAACGTTTATAAAATAAACAGTAAATTATATTAAATAGTATTTTCTTGTAAAATGTACTCCAATAATCTTTTGTTTTATGTTAGAACATTTATATAAAAAAGAGTAAATTAAATTGAAATTAAATTCAATAGTATTTTCTTGTGAAATGCAATACAATCTTTGTTTTATTTATAATAAAAAACAACAACAGTATAGTGCAGTTCTCACTCTCCATTCTGTAATGTTGCAAAAAGGTGTCCTGAAAATGTTATTTTCAAAACCGAAATGTTCTTTCAGTCTTTTTCTCCACAGCGACACGGTTTTGCTACACTTTTGCTTTAACCTGTCCATTACCCTTCACCTCTGTGCTCTATAATAGCTGGGTGGTTTCAATCAGGTGCGTTGCGTTGTTGTAACCGCTGGACCTCTGGGCTGTGGTGTGGTCATGGGTAATGGCTGCGCTGTCAAGCTAATGGCACCAAATTAGCATTTTAATTTCTGCACGTTTGGCAGCCGGTGCACAAGGAAGGCTCGTGGAGAGATACTATAGCTATAGAGATACTATTGTTAGAAGCACAAAAATGAAGCACACTGAGACAATGAATAAAATTACAGCGGCTAAAAATACAGCATGCTGAAAGCTCCTACAGGTTCAGGATTGAAGACGCAGCGCCGTCGAGTTGTTTTGTGCCTCACATGCTGGTAAGCATTCAGTTGAACAGGCACAGATTTGGTTTGGTTTGGATGCGGGCATGTGCTAATGTGATTATGTGTGTGAGGATGTGTTGTGTGCACAGAAAGTCTGCTTGCAGGAAACTCAAAACCGTTCAGGGTTCAGAATAGCATTCTGGTGCTCAATCCAAACCATTTCTGAAGTACATACTGTATTTTATTCATTATCCATCAAACTGACATTTTAGGAATAAATCAAAGTTTTTATTTCCTATATAATTGGACACACAAATTCAAAATGTAAGAATCTGTTCCTTTTTCAATTCTTGACTTTGAATTTAATTAAAAATGTATATAGGCTACTGTAAATAAATACATATTAATAATGACAATTTATTCTGATATGTGGAACAAATGTTTTCTCTAATTAGACACATTACTCAAAGATAAATACTGTCAAAACAATTAACAGCTATGAAAGTAAATTGTATATATTTAGTTATTTATTTAAACATACACTACCGTTCAACAGTTTGGTGTTAGTAGGTTTTTCTTTACGGCAGCTAACACTTTTATTCAGCAAGGACACATTCAATTGATCAAAAGTGTCAATATCGACATTTTATAAATGTTGCAAAAGATTTCGATTTCAAATAAATGCTGTTTATCTGAACTTTCTATTAATCAATTATTCATTTGTTTTCATAAACAGTTTTCAAAATTGATAACTAGATATATTTCTTGAGCATCAACTCCTCATATTATACTGATTTCTGAAGGATCATGTGACACTGAAGACTGGAGTAATGATGCTGAACATTCAGCTTTGATCACAGGAATAAATTACATTATAAAATATAATAACAAAGAAAGTAGTTCTTTGTAGTAATATTTCACAATATTTTTTTTCTTCTGTTTATCAAATAAATGCAGCCTTTGCGGAACAAATGGCTCCTTACAAAAACATTAACAAATCAAACTTTTGATAGGTATATATAAACTATAGATAAATAAAAGTAATTTCTACAGGTGTAATTTCACATGCAGCCTCATGATAAGATCATGCCTGTATGAAACGCTTATTGTAGAATAATGCATTCTGTTTCAGACACTATTTTTGTGTGTGAGCGAGAAATAAGTACATCTTGATTCCTTTTAAACTGTCAGGCAGGTGTTGGCAAACGTTGACGGATGTGTTCGGTCTGCTGTTACGGTCTTCACCACGCATGTGGTAACACTAACAGTCCAACTCCCACCAACAAAACATGCTCAAATTAGTACAAGAGATTTGCACAAAACAGACTGATTAAAGACGTCAGTGATTGGTCGTAATTAGCCCTCACTGATCATCAAAGTGGACCAATTACTGATCCATCTCCAGTCAAGAAGCTTGATCAGACTGCCGGGGTGTTTTCACACACAGCGTCTCTCGCTGGAGGTCGTCGGATCACGGTTTGGTTGGTTGTAGTAGGTGTCCTGCTGCCGGGACCCGTAATGTTATCAGTGGCTGTGCAACTGGCCAGAGCTCAGTTGGGATGTGCTGGATGTAGAAATAAGATTCATTCCACAAAGATGTTGCCTGCAATCAGCTCTCTTTCCGTTAAAAAATAAGATAATGGAGAGAAATATGTTTGCAACTGCAGGAGTGAATAATACATCATAACATGAAAAACAAACAAACATCTGATTTGCAAAAAAAGCCCAATATTTGATGACGCGTTTTAGGAAAACTCTTTATCACATACTAGTTTTTGAAAAAATTTAAAATTATATTATATACTTCATATTATACACTTAACTGAGGCAGTCAAATGTCAAGAGTTGGTTTTAAGGGAAAAAAGTATTCAAAATCATTTCACTTGAAAAAAAGTTCAAATATACACTACCGTTCAAAAGTTTGGGGTCAATTTTTTTTTTTTTTAAGAAATTAATACTTTTCTTCAGAAAGGACGCATGAAATTGATATAAAGTGACAGTAAAGACATTTATAATAATGCAAAATATTTATTTTTTAATGAAATGCTTTTCTCTTGAACTTTCAAAGAACCCTGAAAAAAATGAATCACTGTTTGCACAAAAATATGAAGCAGCACAACTGTTGTCAACTGTGATAATAATCATAAATGTTTCTTGAGCATTAAATCATCATATTATACTGATTTCTGAAGGATCATGTGACACTGAAGACTGGAGTAATGGTGCTGAAAATACAGCTTTGATCATTGGAATAAATTACATTTTAAAATATATTCACATAGAAAACAGCTATTTTACATTGAAATAATATTTAACAATATTACTGGGTTTGTTTTGTATTTTAATCAAATAAATGCAGCCTTGGTGAGCAGAAGAGACTTCTTTTAAAAACATAAAAAATCTTACCGACCCCAAACTTTTGAACGGTAGTGTACATTTTTGACTCATTCTGTCACTGGCCTCGATTCTAACCTTAAAATAAGGATTATGTATAAAATAATTGTATATATGTGAAAATCTGCTGAGAATTGAACAGACAGTTCAGAGGAAGTTCATTACAAATGGTTGTCAAAAGCAAAAACGCAATGAAATGCAGCATGTTTTGTGAGAAAGTGACAAGCTGGAGCAAAACAGACATTTTTAGAATTAGTACCACAAAATTAGTAAGAAACAAGTATCTGATTTCTTTCAGCAAATACACTATGCCAGGGTGTAGTATCAATGCATGAACCAAACTTCCTCAGAAAACTGACAATGTCTGACAGTTTTAAATGCATATTTTTTTAAATAAATATCCCTGTAGCATTGCAACATCGTGTCGCTGTTCTTAAAGGGATGTGTCGTGCTTTTTTCGGGGCGAGACGGAGTGAACTGCGGCGCTAATAGAGTCTCACGAACGAAGACCAACGGACAAGGTCCATTAAATCATACATTCAATTTCGGTTTGTTTTTCACCAAATCCTATTGTATATCCCCACGTGTATCATGGGTCACTCTGTGAATCTTTATCAAGCCTGAAGTTGGTCGCTATTCTCTGCTATTAAATGGATGAGTGCGAGCCGGACGTTTTTTTTAATTTCTCCTTTTCTGCTCTGAAAAAGACAGAAGGGCATACGACATTAATACAACACCGGGGTGAGTAGATATTGACTTTAGGGAGAAGTAACTCTTTAAGACTACACATTGATATGTGCTGAATGTCTCCACTGGCCACAGACAGCATGAGTGATACTCTCATTCCGCCGTTCTTAGGAGGCTAATTCCCATCACTCTCAGGTCACCTTCACTTTAAGGAGCTCATTCCTCACTGGTGGTCTGGAGATCTTCAGAGACTCGCGTTTATTTAGATGGAGTTGGAACACAGATGGATCCATTATGTTGAGAGTATCAGGAGGCTACTTTGAGAAGAACATTTGTGTGTAGTGCTTGAGAAGTGAAACCGAACACTGCAGAGATGTGAAGTGATAATGCATTTGTAGTCTCATTATGAACGGCACAATTCTACATATGATAGATACACTACCGGTCAAAGGTTCGTAATTATTAAGATGTTTTATGTTTTTGAAAGAAATCTATTCCGCTCACCAAGGCTGCATTTATTTGATTACAATTATATTACAATTTTAAATAACTGTTTTCTATGTGAATATATTGTAAATTGCAATTTATTCCTGTGATCAAAGCTGAATTTCCAGCATCATTACTCCAGACTTCAGTGTCACATGATCCTTCAGAAATCAGTATAATATGAGGATTTCATGCTCAAGAAACATTTCTGATTATTATCAATGTTGAAAACAGTTGTGCTGCTTCATATTATTGCAGAAACCGTTACATACATTTTTCAGTTCAAAAGAACAGCATTTATTTAAAAACATTATAAATATCTTTACTGTCCCTTTTGACCAATTTAATGTGTCCTTTCTGAATACAAATATTAATTAGTCACTCCAAACCTTTGAATGACAGTATCTCGAATTCCACAAAAATATTAAGCAGCACAACTTAACATTGATAATAATAATAAATGTTTCTTGAGCAGCAAATCAGCATTTTCGAATGATTTCTGAAGGATCATGTGACACTGAAGACTGGAGTAATGATGCTGATTATTATTCAAAAGATTTCAAAATATAATATACATTTTTTTTATTGTAATGATATTTCACAATTTTACACTTTTATTGTATCAAAATAAACGCAGGCTTGGTGAGCATAAGATACTTTTTTCAAAAACATTAAAACAATCTTAATTATTCAATATATATATATTGACGTATATATTTCAACATTTTCAAAACAATGGTCACCCTGTTCCTGAGCAATGCAATCTGACCACCTATAACTCTCCTCTGGACATGTTTGAAGCCCATCCACTTAAATGCTTACTGGCAAATTAAAAGACAAGGTTCATGATTAAGACAGACCCAGCAGAGTAATTAGACCCAATTACAGCCAATCGTCCTCCTCACAATCTCTCTCTCTCTCTCTCTCTCTCTCTACCTGTCAATACAACAACGAATAGAAGAGAAAGTCATTACCAGCAGCGATTCTAGACTTTCAGCTTTAGGGCGTTCAACCCTTAGAGTGTGATTTTTCTAAATGTGTCCCAACTTCCAGTTTCAATAGAAAAATATGTCAACAGGAAAAATGGTGCAGGACTTGATTTTATTTTACACAACAGGCACAGCAGTGACCGCCCGCTTGCTCAGGGCCTCGGTTTCATTCATTTTCTTGAGCTCTATAAGCCTGAACCAAAACCAACCTGTTCTGAACTGAATCACATTACAGCGTATGATTTTAATCTAAAAATATGGAAATAAGAAAAACATAAGACTGTATATTTACATTTTTATGAGGGAGTGAACCACAATCCCATGAGCCACTGAGAATGTATAAATCAATGAAAAACTAATGAATTATAGTCATTGATATAATTTAAATGCATTGTAAAATATTCTTTATATATATATATATATATATATACAGGCTACACTAGTTTTCTCAGTTATTTTGCTTTATTTCCAGATTCAATCATAGGCTCGTTCTTACGTACTAGCACGTTCACACATGCCACTCTTCAAGAATGGCGCTTTAAATCTCTTGACAAACTAAACTAAAAGACGTAAATGACATTTGCATGTATTCTAACTAAAATATATAGATTGTACTGAATGTCAGCTTGCTTATTTTGCTCAAGATAAGGATTTATTAAGTCAACATGTCATGCAAACTAGAAACTATGCTTGTAACCACAGGTCGAGAGCTGTCATTTTCAATTACACAACTTTGCGATGCTGTTTGCGAATGTTCGTTAGAATGATGGCTTCGGGAAACACTGACTCGATGAACTATGCTGATAACGACGAAACTTGCGACCATAGTGGCTAACAATGCTTTTGGGAAACGCACCCCAGTTTAGTTCCTGTATGAAGCCTCTCCTTCTGAAAAGCACACTGTGCTCTGATTGGTCGGCTGGACCAGTGTGTTGTGATTGGTCAACTGCTTCAAGTGTGTTTGGGAAATTTCCCACCCTTCACCATAACCAAAAAAAGTGTTTTAACACACTAATAACTAACTCAACCAGGCTCCACCCCTTTATTTAGCATATGCCTTGTGCGGGAATTATTTAAATGAGAAATATTGTGGCGTGTTTGTTCCTGAAAGAAAACTCAAGACTACAATGGAGGCGTTTCAGGGAGTTCAGAAACACAGACGGTGATATAGAGAGGGACTTTGTGCTTTGGAACTTTTTGCATGCACAAACTCTCTCAACTTTGGTGATTTACACTTTTTCCTCTCTTCTTCTATCTAGTATCGATTTTTCTTCTAACCTTGGAGTCAAGCCTTGAGAAGGACGGAGACTTGGGCCAGATGATTTTGTATATTTATATCTTTTAGTGTTGGGTCACCTTCATCAATCATGTATTCCCACTATTAAAAGAAATTATTCCCAGCCAGCAGTACTACCTATCTGACTATAGCATGAATTATTAAAACATTGATTCTGGAAAGGCACAAGTGTGGTAAAAAAAAAAGTGCATTAAAACCGCAAAAACACAGACCATCTGACCTGACAATGAAGCAGCACATCTGACCTTGAGAAAAGGCTTGTCTTCTTTTTTCATTTATCAAAAAACAATACTAGTGACCTCCTGAAAAGATTCTCCTGCTTCGAGCGTTCCTTCACTCATCTGAAAGACGAAATCAATGCATTCACTGACACAGTAAAACTTACTCTCAGGCCTAGCAGTGCAAATGCAACCTATGATGCACAATCTCCAGTGTGTCGACGTGTAATAGTGAGTTCATTAAATTCACAGGCAAACAAACCTGCGACTATATTCAATACTGTTCACACTTCAGCTGCCGAGGGGATTCTGCCGAGGCGATAGACAACAGAGGATCAAATTCAACTTCATCAAGATCAAATTGAAATGCATTAAACTGCAATCTGGAAGACTAATTGAACTATTAAGAAATAAATAGAAGTCTGGAAGAAACACTGAGGTGAGATTTAGAACACACATTTATTTGTCGCCAGGGGCCAGTGACGCCTGCGATGTGATTTACTTGCGGTTTTTTCTTCTTGTTAAACTTTAGTGTTTAAAAAACTGATATGAGCTGCAAAGGTTTGCTGGAAGCTGCTTTTGGGCATCACTTAATAACTGAGTTTAAGATACAAACCTAATCAAATCTCATTCTACAAAAGGCCTTTCTGATTCACTGCTCTATATGAATCCTTTGCTGAATTCACTTTTACACAAGTAGCCGCAGTTTGACTGCAGAAAAGTGTTAAAACATCAGTTATCAATATCAGTCTCAGATTTGCTAATCATTGCACCACCAATAATAGCAATTATTTACTTTACCGAACCGACACGGACTAGCCTGACTTCGTCATACTCATATTCTAGTCAGAATGTGAGTCTGATGCTGCTCCATACTGCTTTGATTGTGAGGCGTGTCTTAACCGAACCAGGAAAAAAAACCCTCTGCACTCAATTGGATAGACCTACAACCAATCAGAGCAAACAAACGGCAAGGAAGGACGGCAAACACATCTTTACGATCGACATATGCCTTGATTGCAGTTCTCTGTTCATCTTTCTAAATTAATGCGCTGTCGATTTCTTTTACAACAGACGCGATAGCGGAATCTACACATCTCAATTCTCCAGCGGCAGCCATCTTTGTTGTAAACCTGTTCAAACCAAGCCCTCTTTGATGACGTGATGAATACGTAACTGCAGATCATCTGTCCATCATCGTATAAAGCCCGCCCTGGCCATTTGGCCCGACGATTTCTGAACCGATCATAATTACTCCTCAATGGATCGAGCCCAGACCGAACTTCCCGACCAAAAAATGTTGTGGGCAGTGTTCGGGCTGGCATCCAGGCTAGAAACGGACACCCCAGAGGCATGAAACAAACAGAAGCATGAGAAATCTGAACCTTTACACCCCAAACACACACACTCTCAGTTAGATGCTAAACTGCATGAACATCTGCGCATGGCTCCAGATGGGGGAAGCTCTAACTGTATTGAGGGAAACACCATCAGTTTTTCCTCCCTCTCTCTCTCTCTTCGAATGACACCCAGGAGAGACTCTCAGCAAGGAAGTCTCCATTCAAGGGCTCAAAGAGCACGCTAATTATCCACCCTCTTATTTTGACTCTTCAAAGGATGCGTATCTTCCCATGGAATATAATTTGCACAGTATGGTTAGATAAGCAATAATGTCAAATGCTCATTCAGAATAATATCTTTGAAAATGTCAACCGTGTCCATGGAGAAATGTGCCTGACATCTACCACCTCCACAGAGTGAGTGGATTCCAGGTATTAGAAGAATGGAATATTCCAGACTAATTGATCCTTCACTAAACTCCGCCCCCCCCCAACCCCCTAGTTACTGTCAATCATAGAGACGAGTGCTTCGTCTGAAACCGAATACTTCCATACTATAAAGTAGGCGAAATGACCTACCAGATGACCTGCCACTTCCAGCCAGATTCTGACATGGTGCGCATTCGATGGACACTTTACTATCCCATCTTCACTATCCCATGAGGCCACGGGAAAGGATTTATGAAAGTAACAACGTGGGGGATGTAGTACGTCTGAATTTTATTCATACCACACACATTCATATTTTGGTCGTAAAGAAAATTCAAATGTAGTGCCTACTCAGACAGAATGCGATTCAAACAGTATTACAAATAGTAATATTTTAAAAAGCTGAAATAAAATGTAACCAAGTCCTAATGGCCTTTTAAACCAGATTAAAAGAAATCAGCTTTCTCTGTCATGGTTTTAAATAGTCCTAGACGTAGTCCAGTCCAGAGTTTAATACGCTGATTTTCTGGAGGAAGACCAGGACTAAACTGAGTCAGTTTAACTTCAGATTAATATTGTGTTTCAAAGAAGATACATGGATTACTTGGACTAAGTCAGTTTAGATTAAAACAAATTACACAGTGTGTGTGTGTGTGTGTGTGTGTGTGTGTGTGTGTGTGTGTGTATGTGTGTGTGTGTGTGTGTGTGTGTGTGTGTGTGTGTGTGTACAAACCTATTGAAATCTAATTTCTACACGAGGCCTTTCTGATTAACTGCTTTATATCCAATTTACCGACTGCTTATACACACGTATAGGTAGTTAGACCGCAGAAAAGTGTTAAAACATCAGTTATCAATGTTAATCTCAGATTTCCTAAGTATTGCACCACCAATAGTAGCAATTATTTACTCTACAGAACTGAAACTGACCCCAGAGGCACGAAACAAACAGAAGCATGAGAAATTTGAACCTTTACACCTGTAAAACTAAAGGATATATAAAAATAAAAGCTATGCCACAATAGTATATAATAAAATAAGTGCTTTTACACCAACAATTGATCATATTTGTGGATCACTTCTCAAATTGTGTGCTACTCAGAACTTAATTTAAATTCAACTGAATGCGAATTAAGGTGCAGAATTGAAATTCGATTTGAAATGTTTTAAATGCCACCTATGTAAATATTGATTTAGTTTATTTATTCATTTAATAAATTAACATTTGTGCTCCAGAGCAGAACACAGCATTTCCCAGAATGCATCACCTGTGAATTACAATTCAATTCAAATTCACCTTCCTTGTCCTCAATTCTCTGAAATGATCTGAAAAGAAGCCAATTCTTCAATAGTGATGTTTGCAGTGGTGAAGAGCTCAGAGTCTGTCTGAACGGAGGTGGTTTGTTTCCTCTGAATCAAACAGGGCTTCCATAGCAACAAGAAGGAGAAAGAGGAGGAACGGGATGCAGCAGAAGAATGACAGCAGTCCATCCACTGCCAGCACGACTTTATTAATGCTTTTACATTTGTTCCGCAGTGCTGGATTAGAACCGGAGAGGAAGAGAACTCTCATGTCTGCACACACACACGCACGCACGCACACACGCACACACACACACACAGGATTTTAGAATTTAAGAATTGGCTCTCTTTTAATTCACGAGTTGGAATTTAAATTGAATTGTAATTTTTATATATATATTCAAAAGTTTATGTCAATCAAATTTGAAGGATGCTTTAAATTGATTAAAAGAGATGGTTTTCATAAAAATATGACTGTTTTCAATATTGATCAAAATAAATGTTTCTTGAGGAGCAAATCATCATATTATACTGATTCCTGAAGGATCATGTGACACTGAAGACTGGAGTAATGATGCTGAACATTCAGCTTTGATCACAGGAATGAATATGTTACTGTAAAATATTTTCAAATAGAAAAGTTATTTTAAATTGTAATAATATTTCACATATTCATGATCAAATAAATGTAGCCTTGGTGAGCAGAAGAGACTCTCAAAAGCTTTTTAAAAAAATTGACTGACTCCAAACTTCTGAATAGCAATGTATGTGTGTGTATATACTGTATGTCTACACATTTATGTCCAATTTTCAGCAAAGGCTGAACAATAAAATACTACTAAAACAACATTCAAACATCTATAAGTGTTGAAATCGTGTTTGAGAGCTCAGTTAGTTCAGCTGCCTCACAACACACACTCGTAACACTCTCGGGTGCAGAGTGAAGTGTTGAGTCACCTCTAAAAACGTGCCAGTCACATTAATGAGCCGAAGATGCAGGCACAGAGCCTATTACTCCAAACTTTAATCAACTCTGTCATCGGCCACCGTCAGAGTCGCCAACAGCCGTGTCAACAAGCGAGCCAATGTGTGTCTGTGTGTCTTGAGAGCAGGAGAGTCTAAAAGAGCGAATACGGCAATCAAATCAGAGATGGTAATAAGAAAATGCTTTTTCGAGAGCAGAAATTCCCTCCAATTACCCTTTATGTTAAGATTGCGATTGGCTGATTTGAGTGTGAATCACATCACCAGCACAGAATGCAACTAATCAGATTACTCCGATCCCGCAGTATAAACACAACCATTAAGATTCAGCTCTGTTTGCGTTCGCCTCCAAACAAAAAAAAAAAACAGAGTCATTCCTCTGAATAGATCCATTCTGCCGACCTCAAGATAAACGCTCTTGACACCAGCCTGGCCTGCTTGGCCTCATGCTAGAGCTCGGATTAACTCACAATTGCTCATCCCAACCCACGAGAGTGCGAAATCATTCCGCTCACGGACACGGCTATTTGGAAGACAAATCTCACCCTCGTTCTACAAGATCCGTCCTGCATCACATTTGACAAGTTGGATCTGTAAACTCATTCGTTCTGACCTGATCGCAACACTCTTGC
>CM060631.1:3320000-3482500 GCA_030578275.1 Meda fulgida | reverse complement strand
GAGTAAACAACTTACAATATCATTATATCTCAACAACGCCATAGAAACCATTCAGAACACCTAAGCAACCATTTAGCAACAGACTAGCAGCTTCCCACCACATTCTGGTATCCTAGGAACACCCTAGCAACCATTCAGAAAAATCAAAACAATGGCATAGCAACTACCCACAACTTTCTAGTATCCAAGCAACGCCCTAGCAACCAATAGTTTCCCCTCAGAGCTGTCCATCAGAGAGTAATCTCTCTCACCTCTGAGCCCTCAGGCAGCTGTAGATGTCTATTATCAGAGGATGACACTCCTCATCTTTCTTTCAATCCACGGAATACAGAGAGGAATTAGCGCACTTTGAAAGAACTAGTCCAGTCAACACAAAACCACAACGGAGGCCTTTCATCCACTCACGAATGTTTGATTTGGACAAAAACTGTCTCAGTTCCCTGGACTAGATGTTGGTTAAAAGAAACAATTGATTCCAGCAAAGATTCTGATCAATAGAAGTCTTTTACACAAGTGCTTTAGACAGCCTAAGACTGACAGTTTTTCCAGAGCTGCTAATCCACAGAGGAAAGTTAGTGATTCCCACCCAACACTGTTTGCTCACCGAGTTCAGGTCCAGGCTGTTTTGGACCCATTCCTTTGCTTCTTCATACTCCTCCATCAGACCCATGATGTACAGCGTGTCCAGAGAATCCACGATAGAAGCCCCTCGAAGTCCACCTGCAAACACAATACATGACATTATTGAGATGTCGCACAACTTTAAATGACGACTTAAAAAAAAAAGTGGATTCCACGCGTACCAGATGTGGGCCGGATCTGGGCGAAACCATGTTGCTGTCCGGGATTTACATGTCTATTTATTCAGGTTCAGATGATGCTGCAGAATGTTAAACTGCTCTTTTATTGTAGCACAAGCAATCTAAAGGCAGCAGAATACGGTAATATCTGAGGGGAATGTGCACGAGTCTGCAGCTGCACAACATCACGTCCCTTATTCCCTCCTCTCACACGGAGATCCCCACAACACCAGAGCTTTGGCTGCATTTAATTTGAAGTTATTAAATTCTCTTCACATCCTTGATTAACAATTTTCGGAGGCTTTCATTTAATTCACTCGACCTTAAACGAGATTGCTCTGGCTTCAGCCCCTTTAATGTAGAAAATACACAAACTGTCACGCACAAAACAAGGAATTTATTGCTTCAGGAAAGTGCAGAGAGGCAGTGGCTTTGTCGGAGCAGATGAAAACTACATTATATGTAGATAGGTGACGTTGACAAACAATGAAATATTCCATCCCTCCAATGGGAACGAATGAAGCAATAAAAACAGCCTTGCAGGATGCGTTTCAATCTCGCAATGTACGCAGTGTGTCAACTCTCAAACCTCTAATGTGAAATCCCTGCTGCTACACGTTTAATGAGCATTTCAATTAGGAGCTTAAGAACTGTGAAAAAGAAATGAAAAACCAACACCCACAGGCTACAGCCTTTCCCATGACCTCCCTAGAAATACTGCAGCAGGAGAAGGATTTCGACAAACTCGTGCAAATGAGACGTAGCGTAAATCGAAGCCCTGGGCATCGTGTGCCAGTGCGATAATGTGATGCAACTATGAGCAATGCTGCATATTACAAGGTGCCATGCTGCACAAAAACACCAGCACAACCAGAGTGAGTGTGAGAACAACTGCAATGGGTCTAGAGCTCGAACAAATAACAGATCTTACTAGTGAAGATAACTGGAAAGTCTTTAGTCCCCTGCAGGAAAACGCTGGTGAAGTGTGTGTTTAGACGTTACGTCAGTTTGAACGCACATGAAAGGGATCTCTGCCAGCACAAATAATGAAGGAAGCGTTGTGTGATAAGCTCGGAGAACACATGAACCTCGCAGCCTGATCGTATCATGAGCTGATACTGCACAGACCACAAACCAGAGCCGGATGATGGGGTCTGTGAAAATCCCCAGCAAATTCCCAGAACCACTCGCGTTATTTAAAGTAAAAAAAAACAAAACAAACAAACAAAAAAAAAACAGGGATGTTTATTCGTTTACAGAGTAAAAAAAAAAGTGTGATGTCAGGAGCTTTCTTTAGAATATCTTTGAGTCAGGATCTCACATCAGCGGGGGTCGGGTTATCGTTCTTTCTATTCAGTTCAAAACATGTGTTATGTTTCACTTCTTAATAAAGTTACACACCATCTGGTAACTAAACCCAAAGCTCAGCAAAGCCAATTTTACTTGCAGTTGGCAGTCTGTAAGTGTTCATTCTGGATCCTGCACAGAAATATGTGCATACATGTTTATAGTGCAACATATTCAATGTAAACAAGCAACAATTGGGGCAGATTTATGAGCAGAATACATTTTGTAAATCTCTTTTAATTAAAAATATAATTAAAACAAAATACAGGTACAGTAATGTGGAAAAATTACAATAAAGTATATTTTTAAAAAGTGTAGGGTCTATATATATGCAGTATACTGTATATAAAATAAAAGAAATTGAAAATGTTAAGATAAGGGTTATACATACAATATATATATATATATATATATATATATATATATATATATATATATATATATATATATATATATATATATATATATATATATAGTGATGTCCGGAGGGGATGTTTGTTTTTAATTACCCTTCTTTACATTAAAACATCAAAATTTGAGGAAAATGTTATTTTAAATGTTGAAGGACATTTTAAACATGAAGGACGAACAAAACACTAAACTTGTTTAAGGTATTTATCTGACAAAATTATTTGGAAAAAAAGGACAAACTAAAGCTACAGGTTTTATTTTACTATTCAAAAAAATGGTTAGAAAAACAAAAAGCTCCCCTGAAAAGGCATATATTAACTACAACATAATCCATTTTAATATTTCATTGGTTCTCTCTTGTTTTTGCATGTTCATAATTTCTTAGTATGACAGCCAGGGCAAAAATTATGTTGGCACAATTAGAACAAATAAAACAATTGACTCAAAGCACAATTACGCAATATGCTTACAAAATGCTTACAATATACTTTTTTTTAATCAATTCTCCTAGCCCATACATCACTTTTGGCCACTAATAGGCTATATATACACAAGGCTGCATTTTGTACTTTATATATTATTATATATTTTTCAGAATTCTTTGAAGAACAGATATAAATGTGTTACAGTAGGCCTATGTGAGGTAGGCCTATGTACTTGCTGAGGTAGTGGATATATGCAGGCAGGAAGTGAATAACAGGCCCCCGGCCCTAACCGCACATTCCATACGGTTCGCGAGGGCTGGGGAGAGGGGTAACACCCACCACCAGAAGGACACAGGAAGACTCCTCTCACCAGGCAAGGGTTGGACGCTAGCAGTCGACCTTGGGAAGCAGCTTCACTTTCCCAGGGAGATAGTGGAAACGTCTTTGCGTCCAGACCTTGTGATGTGGTCTGCTGCGTGGAAGGTTGTCCTGATGGTGGAGCTCACAGTCCCTTGGGAAGGAGGACTTGAAGCTGCCCATGAGCGGAAGCGGGCCAAGTATTCTGATCTGGCGGCAGAGTGCAGGGAGGCTGGTTGGAGGGCAGCCATATACCCTGTGGAGGTGGGGTGCCGGGGGTTTGTGGGCTCCTCAACCACTCGTCTGCTCCGCAACATGGAAGTAACTGGCAGAAGGCACCGGAAAGCAATGAAAGAGCTGGCAGAAGAGGCTGAAAGAGGCAGTTTCTGGCTGTGGCAGAGAAGGAAGGCAAAGAGTTGGGGTCCAGTCTCCACCTAGGGCATCAGCAGGGGGTGGCAGGGGGAAATCCCAGCCATCGCTCCGCCACCATGAGATGTACTGGGGTTAAAGGAGCGAAACATCCGTGACTGGTGGTCCCCAGCTGATGACCCATAAATGCCCTCTGTAGTGTTCCCCAACATGTACACCTTCGGAAACATTAATCTATTAGGCACCGGTGGAGGTGCGACAGGCAGAAATGCCCAGCAGGTTTCACCACCTACCTGTATTTAAACTATATATATATATATATATATATATATATATATATATATAGAATGAATATTTCCATGTTGTAAAACTATAGCTTTAATCTTTTACTTGAGTAATATGGGACAGATCTAGTTTTTTCATGATGTGCCACTTGCTTTAGATGCTAGAAGTTGTGATCGGTTCATTTATTACGGACGGTCTGGCACATCAGGGCCCTGTCTGACCATCTCTCGCCTGTAGGATGATCTGATGATTCTCTCGACACCACATCAGTCTTCTTGATCAGCTCTAATCACATCAGACGTCCTGGGAGTCGTTCATCTTTCTTCATTTCCCTTCGCTCATCATTCCCTTCTAATCAAGCTTCACGCCCATCGCTGGCTTTATCTTTGACCCCAGCTTAATCCCGATACAGGCCAGCTAATGAGGTCACCGGCAGAGGACGTCACAGGGCCAACACAGCACTCTCAGATCCCTGAGTGATTGCGGATCCCAGGCGCGTCCCATTTCCTGCTCCTCTTATTAGGAACAATGTGGCATATGGCCGACTGCTATCAGCCTCCTCTAGAGATGCTCGCATTTGTCACTCTCAGACCCGGTCGGGGTTTAATCTGAGGCAAAGACGGCGAGTGATAGAGCCTGAAAGATAGCAGGACCACTGACTGTCACAACCTATCAGCTGTTCTATCTCAACGCCATCTCTACATCTCCATCTCAACGTGAGACATCAGACAGGTTTGGTCTGACAAATCCTTCCTAACCCTTCCATCGAAGCACATTGTAATGTGTCGTTTGGTTTTTAATCATGTTTGGCCTAAATTTGAGGTGCATTTCGTCTAGTGCTGTTATTGTTAACTGGGGTGACCAGATTCTCAGAGTGGAATACGGGAAAGGCACCCTCACCCCACCGCACACGTAAAAGCACCTACATGTGTATATATACTGTATATATCATCTTTTTGACAGCTTCGCAATTCGCATTGGACTTGATCTCCTCCGAGCTCTATCACTACTGACACTGACGTCAGGTCCCGCCTTCGCTATCAAAAGAGAATTGTGATTGGATGGTCATTTTGTTCTTCGAAATAAACTATGACGGGATTGGCTACCTTTGATTAGGCTATTCTCACACGACAGAAGACTTGCTCTATTGCTCAGCAATAAAATACATTTTAAGAAAGATGATGAAATATGCGACAAAACATGATTTTTTTCATAATAAGTCACCCTACTGTCAACTAATGGCATTTGGCATTCGTTTGTTATTTGAAATAAAGCTGAAATAAAATAAATTATTACATGGAAAATTTTAAAGTTTGAAAAATGTGAAAATCTTTGATAATAATAAATGTTCTAATAAAAATGACAAATGCACACAATGCAATTACTAATATGAAAATGAAAATAAAATACATAAATATATATATATATATATATATATATATATATATATATATATATATATATATATTATAAAAACTATAATAGTATATAAATAAATCTTAAATAACACTGGTCTAGTCTGGTGGTACAGTAAACATTATATACAGTTTTATTACATTTCACCCCAAAAAATAATAAGAAATGACTAAATAAATAAATAATGAAATAAAAGAAGCTCTATACCCCCCCCCACCCCCCACCACCACCACCACCAAAAAACAAAGAATCTGGTTTGTATAGTACAATAAACAAATAAATGTATATATATTAGATTTTATATATGTCCAATTTAATTTATATACAAACACTCTAAGGCCTAAATGAAAGCAATTCGTTACCAAAAACACATTAAACACACAAAAGATCTCTACTAACATTTCATACATCTACTAAACAGATTAAACACACTCATGTGTGCCATCAATGCTCGCAACATACGGATGAAAAACGCAATGCCTCGTGCTTTGCTCCAAGAGCAAGATTTGTGATTTGATGACAAATTATGTTAGAGGGTGGAGGAGAAAGAAAATGATCTTTAATTCAGCGAGTTCCAGGTCCCGGAGGCTGCCGGCGCTGAAGCGTGGCAAAGTCCTATTGAAAACAGAGGCAAAGCACTACTGATTGATAGACTCAGATGAGGCGAGGAGCAGATCAATCCATCACAGCCAGCACAATCTTACTCATTACCTCGACTCCACCCCAGGAGACGCGACACGGGCCCTCAAACCAACATTGACACTGATTCACCAACACTCATTCACAATGGACTACTTCCACTACTATTTAATGAGCACTGTGCAGAATACGCTCTACATCACAGAACAGTGTGCATATTCATTATTCAAACATAAACATTTTTCGACCTCATCACTTAAAGTTATAAAGTTGCATGCAAGTAGTATCTAAAATCTAGACAATAAAGTTACTTTCCATGTTTGATTCAGTTTTGTTTGAAATTGTCTTCCTTTTAGCAATCAGATCAAATAATAGCTGCTTTTCCACCGTCAGGCCAAACTGTTCTCGTTGCTTAACCGCTCCATCCCGTGCCGATCCGGACCGCCGGCACGGATATGGTTTTATTTTCCACTGTTGGAACTGATGACGGAGCTGTAATGTAATGTAATACAAATGCATCAGTTGTTGCCTTAGAAATACAAGAGATTACAGACGATATGAGATGTAACAGCGACCACGTCATGGAGGATGATCAGATATTTCTTTTAATGTTATTATTAACTTTGCTCACATAGCACACTTGGCCAGCTACAGAGAAACTGGTAGCCATGCAACAGGCAAGAAGTGGCCAATCCTGAGTGGCGATGTCACTGCACACATTCTGGCCTATAAGCCGGGCTCAGACAGCAGGACTTTTTCAATCTTAACCGATTGTGAAATCTGGTTGCATCAAGCACAGAGAATCTCCACAGATTTGATATTCGTGGTGCATCACACACAACAAGATGTTCTTAAGATTATCATGTCAGATTCAGCACCTAAATCTTTTGAACAAAAAAGAAGATATTTCTATGTATAAGATATGACACTTATGCAGAAATAGTTTTTTTTTGTGTTCAACAGATGAAAGAAACAGGTTTGGAACAACTTGAGGGTGAGTAAATGATGACAAAACTTTCATTTTTGGGTGAACTATCCCTTTAAGTGCATTAATTTGTGACATGCATTGCCAATGAAAGTAGTCTGGGAAAATCCAGAGGAACTTCCGGCAAATTTGAGATTTGCTCTGCAAGTCAGTCTGGCCAAGAGCCCATTCAAGCCCATTTCCAATTTTTCCAAATCGAGGCACCAATCACAAATGTTGAGGCGGGCTTTACACGATGACGATCGCTCTGATTGGTTTTAGGTCTATCCAATTGCACACAGAGGCATTTGAGCGACGTCTGTTGGTGACGGCCCTTTGGAAATGGAATCTTCCCCAGACCCACTCCATAGTTGCCAAGTCCACTTATAATATGCGACTTTGGGCTTTTTTTTTTTTAGCAAGTCGTGTTAAAACAGCACAGGTTGCGTTTTTTTGGGCTTATTAAAAAAAATATGGTTGCTTGTTAGGAAAATCTGACAAGCAACTTTGTTTTCTTTACATCTATGGTCACGGTTGCCCTTTTCTCAATCTCCAATACACTGATTGACACTATCTGCTCACAGCTATAGCCAGTCAGTGCAATCATATTAGTGCTGTGGCGTAATTCGTCAAAACATTCTGCCGAATCCGCCCCCTTATGTGCAGGCGCTGTAATCCAAGCTATGATAGACGTAATTACACATATTTCAATTTCTACAAACAATGCCTCCAACGAAGTGGTCCAAGTATGGCAAAAAGTATAACAAAGACTGGGAAAAGGATAAACAACTGGATAGGTCAAGTGGTTGGTGATCAGAGTAAAGCGATTTTTTTTTAAACCTTTTTTTCCTAATCCGTTTATCCTTTTCTGATAAAGGAGTGGTTTCAGTTTAATATGTTGCAGGCTCATTTATTGGTAATAAATAATAAATGATAATGCTGAAACTAAATAATCAAATAATATTGGGCTTGTTTTGAAGCTCCAGTTGCTTATTTGTCTCGCGAGAGTTGGCAACTCTGACTCACTCTCGGTTACGACTGATCTGGTGTCAACCAGGCTACATTGAAAGAACAATTCGGACTGAATTCATGAAACAGTTGCACAAAATGCCTTATTCACTCATGTAAATTCTTAAATTATAAGTAAATTAGCAGGATGCCTGTTGAACCCCTGCTCTTTGATCAACATGAACAAGCATCAGGCCGAAATAACAAGACTCGCCGGCCCTTTCACTCCCGCAGAGAATGACAGGACTCACAACAGCACAAACGCTCTTCACTCTTCATCTCCGGTGGAGGCAAAGAGCGTCAGGTTTAATCATCTGATCATTACCGCAGCCGAGGGAAACACATTACCAAACCCGTACGCCTGTGCATTGAACCAGCGCCTTTCTTCTCCCCATCGTTTGATTGAGGAATGCGTCACGAAGACACACACACTCACACACGGAGGCGCAGAAGCTCGGCCTGTTATTGCTGCTTTCTTTGGTGTTCTGGTAATGAACCGCTCCGGTCCAGAGCGCGCGGACCCCACCAATGAGCCTAATGATGTGTGTGTGTGCCCGACTTCATCGCTTCTGCACTACGGGGACAAAAACTGATAGATTACAGTCATAGTCAAAACTAATGCAGCCCATTATGGAGGAAAACAGACAGACTGAGAACCACTGCTTAGCAATGCCATTGATTCATCGCATCTGAGGCCTTGACAATGTGCAGGTGTGTGTGAGACATAGTGGTTCTTATATACACACACACACACACTTTTCTGATCTAATGCTGCCTTCAATTTAACTCGGAAAATTCAGATTTCCAACTAATGCCACTTGGTGTAACTTGTGCGGAAATACAGAAATAAAAGTGTCTGCCGTCACACTCACATGTCAATACTCAAGCAAGTAAACAGTTAATGATAAATTCTTCCTATTCCTAAGTTCCTATATTGCATTATTAAACAAACTTCTGAAAAAACATGTTAAATGAATTATATGCCTGCAGAACAAATACTGGCATTGCGTACTGTAGCATTACAATGCCAGCATCCATGTGAAACGGCATCCCATTATCATCTCAGATGTAAAAATATTTGATAAGCATTTTTTAATATGTAAAAATGCCTTAAGATTTGGCAGTCTGATCAAACAATAAGTAAAAAAGTGTTAAAAATCACTACAGATGGTACTGAAACCAGTGTTGTGGTCATTTAAAAACAAATTATTTAAAATATTTTTTGGTCATTTAAATAAAGCTGAAAAAAATATGTTTATTATATCATAAAGCACAATAGAAATATTCAACCAGCTTATATACAAATTAGTGCATAAGAATGACTAAAACAATCTAAAATGGAAAAAAAGTTCAAGTTAATTCAAATACAATTAAAAAATAATACTACAATAACTGCTGAATATACCATTGTTGTATATCGCACCTTTTTTCTAGCACAATTCATATTCCATGCTAATAGAATATTCATATACTGTACTGCGGGCATACTGTGCAAGGAACACTACAGTATATACTAAGAGAAGTGGTTGTGTGTTTCCCCAAACACTCCCTTCCTGGTCTGTGAGGAAAATCTTACTTATAAATGTCTCTGCACACTGGCTAGAAAATATCATATCCTGCACCACTAACATTATAAGTGATGATTGTGACATTTACATGCATTAGTGGTGTGATTTACTAACCAGACTTAAACTGAAGTTTTATTCTTAATGAGTATCAAAAGTAAGAAGTGTTTGACTTCTGCTTCAACACACACACACACACACACACACACACACACACACACACACACACACACACACACACACACACACACACACACACACACACACACACACACACACACACACACACACAGACAGACACTGCTTGACTAATGATGATAACAGGGACAGGCCGTGGAGGGACAGTGTGTGTAATCATGCAGTCAAGAGCACAGTCTGGCCAGACGTGCTGCCTTCAAAGACTTCTTCTAATTGGTCATGCCACGAGCCAGCTGATTCGCTAACACAGCTGCTTCTGTTATGACTACATCTCCAATATGATTAGTTAGCCCTGACGGGGCAATCGCTCGACTGAGGAGAACAGATCGATGAGCGCACAGGTAGATGATGTGTGATCGAGCGCTGACACACTGGTGTGCTTGATGTCTGAGGGTCTTCACCTGGAAACCCGACAAAGGTTTACATGCAGGATGATGAGAAATGTGTATTATGCTGGATTATGATACTGTAAGTGACATGCAACATGATTAACGTGAACACAAAATCAAAATGCTCAATTCATCAGTGCATGTTTTACAAAATTACATTATCAGGCGTAAATTAAAGTTTTATGTATTTTAATTGCATATACAATTTCCATTCGTTTATAAAGATTTGACGTAAACAAACGTTTTTCTAATTCAGAATTCATTTTGCATTTAAATACCAAAGCCTAAATTTAAGATTTATTTAGCCTATATGAATTGCATTTCAAATTTGAATTCTTTTAACAAACTAATAACTTAATATGATGCAATGAAACAGGTCAGATTTCTGCACTAAAAAATAATAATAAAATAAATCATGGCATATAGTTTGCTAACTATTTGCATCTATTTGATTTAAATAGCTATATTTTCAACATGTATGTATTTTAATTGCTTACAATCAGCCTTATGAAAACAATTAAATGGATTCAGTTGAAAAGAATGAATATGGTTAAATATGGATAACTGTGTATACATTCAAGATACAAATTATGAGATTGAAACAAATGGGATTTATTGGTAATAAATATATAAACTTGGTTATTGTTTATTTTAAAACGCATTCAGTTTATTATTACTATTACAGAAATTACAGAAAACTATTACAGAAAAATTAACTCATTGATGACTGACATACGGATCAGATTAAAACTACAATGTCATTTTTTTCCGTCGCTAGGGGTCGCTAAACTCTTACAATAACAAAGGCGTAGGTTGATGACGCATAAGCAGAATTATGGAACTTGTCGTCATTCTGATGGATCAAATAATGTTTATGGATGAGTGAATACATTTATGTTTTTATCATAACTGTGGAGTGAAGCGCACACGTTTGCTAATGAGAGACAGATCTCAGCGCCACACGCGAGTCTCGCGGATACTTAAAGGAATAAGGACATTTCTTTCCACCGAACTACACGCAAGTGCAGAATTACTACGAATGAAACTTGTGAGGAAACACAGCGCTGTTTCACTTGGTCTGCACTATCACACTAAACTGCATAAGTGTGTTGAAAGTTATGTTGTTCTATGTGTTAGTTTGTTGGCTGTATGAGACTAGTAGTAAGCTAGATCAACATTAGAATAACATACAGATCATAGTCTAACATCATGTTGAACTATATAACATTGATTAGTTGTATGTACATTTGCTCACCTGTGTAATAAACTACATGCAAGAGCTCTGTCAAGTCGAAGTTAGTCAGACGTGGATCTCTCGGCATCTCGAAAACGCCACGCTGATATTGATCCTCGTTTTAGTTCTCCTTTTGTCCCAAAGTCTGCTTGCCACGGTCCATAATGTTTGAACGAAACAACAGCGTGAGGGTGGCGCTAGAGTAGACGTAACGCAGTTGTCCACGTCTGTCGCCATGGTTACTATGGCAGTACGAACGGAATTCGGAAAATTGGAATTTCTATGAAATTAAAAATCTTTGGGAACTTTTGGGATATTGTAAGTACACACCTGCAGGAAATATATCACACTGTGCAAGTGATTTTTTGGATATTTTATTACAAAAATATTATACATTGTAGCTAAAAGTTATTAGTTTATGATAAAATCATCCACATGGATGGACATTTTATATGCAATTCAAATACAAAATCATAAATTTAGGCCTTAACATTTAAATGCAAAATGAATACAGAATTATAAAAAATATGACACAGAAACATTGTCACTAGTAGTATGACTGGTGAATTATGAATATTCTGTACGTAGCTGTTTTTGATCAAGTGTACGGCTTCTAAGGCTGCGGGGATGATGTTCTGGGTCATGATCTCAACATCGATCTTCAATCAGGCTGTTTACAGATGATATACAGCCCATAATATGATCATCTGACGGAATCTGCAGACTCTGCAGAACTGAAGTGCGCTGGGGAAAGTGCTGCTCTCATTTCATGAGTTGGCCAACAGGACAATTCACACAGGTCACATTTTATATAAGTGACTCAGAATAACTTAGAATTTAGGGATAAAATGATGTAAATTGTACACACACACACAATTCACATTGTTTCAAAGCAGCTTTACAGAAAATCATGAAGTTAAATATCTTAATATCTCCACGCCTTATTTAGCAGAGCTGGGTGATAATATAGTTTATATTTTGCAACAATGTAAACAATCAAGCAGCTGAAATTTGCTGTATAGTATTTATCGCTTCATGCAAGAACTGTATCTATGGATACATTCTATACATTCCACATGGATACATTTGGACATACTTATATCCAACTTTGTATAAAGAGCTGGCAGATAAAAGTTATAGTTTGCAATGAAAAAACAGATCTGATGGATCTGCAGTATTCCCATGATTACTCACGCAGAGTTCAAATCATTCACTGTTTGATGGTCCTCATTGTCCCTTTTCAGCTAACATGGCCCGGTTATAGAAATTAGTCAAATAAATGCATTAAGCGCTGAAAGATTGAGAGCCGCTAATCTGCAGAATATGAAACGCAGAGGCATATTAAAATGGAAATTTGCACAATGGACCTCTTGATTGGTGGACACTAGTTAATTAGCGCTAGATGTAAAACCACCTTGAAGATTCACCTTTCATTTCACACCATGCTATGCTAGCTCAATAAAACTGTGAAAATGACCCCAGGAACATATTTACGGTCTGAAACATGATTACATCCATTTACCACTCCATAATTTCAAGCCGTACCTAAAACCATTATTTTTCATTCACCATTTCATTAGCAGTCCACTGTTTGCTCTTTTTCCTTCCACAGTGTGTTTCTCTCCCTCAGTTTAATAAGGAAGTTACAGTTTCCTCATTATTACACTGCGGCTCCACTGAAATTGTGCCAGACGCTACTGCACATATAAAACTTCACAAACCCTCCAGGCAAGAGAAAAAGAGAATCATTTCATACCTCTTATTTACCTTTTCTCGGCACTGAGGGACAGACCGCTACACGCTTGGACTCGACCAGTCCAAAACCATCAACTGGAAAATCACCATCCCATCCACACCTGGCAGCCAATCAGATGCTTTCATGCTCCAAATCAACTTACAGACTTAATTTCAGAGAGCAGAGCAAAGCTGATTGGCTGAGAGCAAAATGACTTGGCAGAATCAACATTCTCCTGGAATTTCAGGAGTCATAGTGCGCTGGTCATGACAAATGATCACAGAACATTTGTGGGAAATTATAAACATTGTTAATCTTGTAAGTGGATTGTTAAGTTGTGCTGTGATAAATAAAGAGCAACATTGAATTATAAGAAGTGGGTTAGTAGTACAACAAAACATTTTCATGTCTGCGTGTGTCTCAATATCTTGCATCATATTATCACTTAAATACTGTCTCCGTTTTGGTTTGGATTGAACAGATGTTGTTGTACTAACTAATTTTAACAATGAAAACATAGAAATATTCCAGATGCTTCTTCATTATGTTCCTTTCTTCAATTGAAATGTTTCCAACAAAACACATTTAACTGGTGATCAGTGTATAGGTTATTCCTGTGTGCGCAACATCACTGTCCTATTGTTAGTTATATCTGTGAAACCCCTTTAAATAAAAAGCCAGTTACTTGATGACATCATCCTCCAGGAAGTGTCATCATTTCAGTGGGTCAACAACAGCACACATTTCAGTAAGGCCTCAGTCATTTCAATCCCTTAATGAAAATAGAAAAAATGAGGCTCTTTCTTTGAACATCTTGTTAATTTTCTTTCCATTCATATTGCTAGTTAAATGATAATAAAGTTTAATAAAGTTGTGGAGTTTGTCTGAGTTTGATCAGTGCATTATTAAATACGCGTGTGTGTGTGTGTACCTACTTAACTATATTTTGGGGACAAATTTGTAGCCAGAAGTGACCAAAACCTGACAAAATCTCCAAAAAACTCCCCTTAGGGACGTCCTCATTTGTAAATCAGGTTTAAAAATAAAGTAATAAAAGGTTTTTTAAATATGTAAAAATGCAGAATGTCTGCTGTGATGGGTAGATTTAGGGATAGGGTTAGTGTAAGGGGACAGAATATACAGTTTGTACAGTATAAAAACCATTACGTCTATGGAATGTCCCCATTTAGATAGCTAAGTAAACGTGTGTGTGTGTGTGTGTGTGTGTGTGTGTGTGTGTGTGTGTGTGTTATAGATTACAGCAGAAGCTAATTTTTTGAAGTTGTTTCTGCATAACTGGAACAGGATAAATATAAACAGAGGAAAAGTGAACTACAAACGGCTCTCGAGGTCATCGAGGGGCTTAAGAGCTTCTGGGTAAAACTGGTCAACAGCGATTAGTGTGCGCCGTAGATAAGGCCGCCATGACGACCGGACGTCATGATGAAGACATGATCTCATCGTCAGCGGACTGAAATATCCCAAAGTCCCTCATTTTCCTGTCGACTTCTGACTTATTTCCATCTTAGTCGTTACTGTAACAAATTCTCCAATCTCCTTTAATCCTTCTGCTTCGTCAAACATTTGTGGCCAGTTTTTCATTATCTTGCTTGTAATTCCCAGAGGATTCCCTGACGATTTTCCCTTAATCTTGCTGTTTTTATCTTTATCGTTTTTTTTTCTTTGAATCAATGCTAGTAGACGGATACAAGTATAAAAGCCTTTTGATGGACACAAAATAAAACTTATTTTGAAAGAAAATCTCAGGAAAAACATCTGTGGAATGTCAGTCTCCATCTCCATTTTATCTCATTGCTCTACGACGAACAAAGTCTGTAGTCGAAGTTCAGCGATCTCAATGCAGCACTTTACAATAAAGTCCCATTAGTTGGAGTTATTTAATGCATTAACTAACAATGAGCAATACAGTACATTTCGTATGATGTTTATTCATCTTTGTTAATAAAAATACAACTGTTCATTGTTAGTTCACGTACATAAAAATAATATTAACAGATGCAACATTTGGTATTAATGTAGCTGTAAATTATCTGAGATGAATTCATGTTTTAGGATGTCGACACACACCAACACTCTGGATCATATAATCATATGAATGGACCTTCAGCGCTCACATAAACAGCTGGAAACTGGCTGGAATCAGAATATATCCCTGTACAGTCACATCTGCCTCCTCACAC
Source organism: Meda fulgida (assembly GCA_030578275.1). Classification (NCBI taxonomy): domain Eukaryota; kingdom Metazoa; phylum Chordata; class Actinopteri; order Cypriniformes; family Leuciscidae; genus Meda; species Meda fulgida. Next base: position 3,467,157 of record CM060631.1, on the reverse strand, counting down.
TCACTTTCCCATGCGATCAGGGGCCGGTCCCACAGGGGCCCGCTCGGCACATACAGGGATCTACCCGTCTACTCCAATCTGGATCAGTGCTCGCCCCCGAATCCCTGCTAGCCTGTCAGTCAACTAGAGGAGAGAAACAGTCAAACTCGATTGAGCTTCTTCAACTACTTCTGCAAACTAGACCGAGTCTGGGTCTCTTCATCTTTTTACAATCCATCTATAAAGAAAACTTAGAAACTGCTCCAAATGCAACAACAACAAAAACACTACCTTGCGATTTACTCTTTCCCCCCGCAAACTCAATGCTTGCTAAAACGCATACCTTCATCTTAAGTCACTTTGGATAAAAGCATCTGCCAAATGCATAAAAGTAAACGTACTTTAAAGGTAAAGTATGTGAGATGCAATAAACACTCTTTCCAAAAGCATCTACAGCCAAACCGAATAACTCAGGTGAACCAGTGCAAAAATCTATCTATCTATCTATCTATCTATCTATCTATCTGTCTGTCTGTCTGTCTGTCTGTCTGTCTGTCTGTCTGTCTGTCTGTCTGTCTGTCTGTCTGTCTGTCTGTCTGTCTGTCTGTCTGTCTGTCTGTCTGTCTGTCTGTCTGTCTGTCTGTCTGTCTGTCTGTCTGTCTGTCTGTCTGTCTGTCTGTCTGTCTGTCTGTCTGTCTATCTATCTATCTATCTACAAAAACACTGCAGCTCGAGTTCTTACTAGAACCAGGAAATATGACCATATTAGCCCGGTTCTGTCAACACTGCATTGGCTGCCTATTAAACATCGTATACATTTTTAAATATTGTTGATTACTTACAAAGCACTACATGGTTTATCTCCGCAGTACTTGAGCGAGGTCTTAACGCATTATAGTCCTTCACGTCTATTGCGATCTCAAAATTCGGGCCAGTTGATAATACCTAGAATATCAAAATCAACTGCTGGCGGTAGATCCTTTTCCTATTTAGCACCAAAACGTTGGAACAGTCTTCCTACCATTGTCCGGGAAGCAGACACACTCTGTCAGTTCAAAGCTAGACTAAAAACACATCTCTTTGACCTAGCATACACATAATATATTATAGACTTCTATAACTCAATGTTAGGCTGCATAGATTAGGTCAGCCGGAACTGGGAACACTTCCCTTAAATCCTGATGTACTCGTTACATCATCATAAGAAGAATGGCATCTACGCTAATTTTAGTGTCTTTGTTTATCCCGAGGTTTTCCCGCAGCCTACCGGATCCAGGCCGTATCCAGATCTGACTAGGAGCTTTGCCTGGACCCGATGACAACGCAGTGCTGAAGTGCCAACTAGCCTCTCCCTATGGAGGATCCCTTTCCCACTGTACAGATAAAACGTTGTGATTCCGGTTCGCGTACCCACCCCGAAGTGATAAAATAAAACAAAATTCTGTATCAAATTACAGTTACTGTAAATCCGGCCTCTAGTTCATAAACGCCAGAGGAGAACTGGCCCCCGACTGAGCCTGGGTTCTCCCAGGGTTTTTTTTTCTCCAGTAGGTCACCTGATGGAGTTTTAGGACACCAGTAGGTCACTTGGAGTTTTTCGGTTCCTTGCTACTGTTGCCTTTGGCTTGCTCAGTTGGGGATATTCAAATTAATTAACCAAGCATTAATACCATTGATCAGCCCTACCAAACGTGGATGTTTTTTCCACTAAGAAACAAACATTTTTATGTTATTTGATTGATACTGTGAAGCTGCTTTGATGCAATTTATATTGTGAAAAGTGCTATATAAATCTATCTATCTATCTATCTATCTATCTATCTATCTATCTATCTATCTATCTGTCTGTCTGTCTATCTATCTATCTATCTATCTATCTATCTGTCTGCCTGTCTATCTATCTGTCTATATATCTGTCTATCTATCTATCTGTATGTCTGTCTGTCTATCTATCTAATCTATCTGTCTGTCTATATATCGATCTATCTATCTATCTATCGATCGATCTATCTATCTATCTATCTATCTATCTATCTATCTATCTATCTATCTATCTATCTATCTATCTATCTATCTATCTATCTATCTATCTATCTATCTATCTATCTATCTATCTATCTATCTATCTATCTATCTATCTATCTATCTATCTATCTATCTATCTATCTATCTGTCTTCTATCTATCCACTCGTTACAGTAGGTGGACCGTTCGAATGCAGTGGGCTGTGAGAAAGTGAAAATGGAACTCATGAGTAGAAAAAGTGTTGTTTGGCAGTACGTTCAGTCAAAAGAAGGCAGTTCAAGTCAAGCTATATGTTCAATTTGCAATGCCGATTTGTCTCGTGGTGGCAAGGACCCTAAACAATACACAACATCGCCGCTGTTAAAATGCATAATGTTGCTTATTCTTTTTTTTACAGTTAAAATAAAATGAAAAATAAAATGAAAAATAAAATCAAATGAAAAATCCACGTTGTTTACTTCATTAATGTGTTTACTGTGTTAATGGGCTGAGGATGAGAGTAGGATTCGGTATTCGGTTTCGTATTCGGCAGAATCTTAACCAGTGGATTCGGTATTCGGCCGAACCCCACAAATCTGGATTCGGTGCATCCCTAATTTATATACATTCAAATGCGAGTTGTAATCCTACATCCTGTTTGCTTCTTCGATTCACATTCAGTGAAGGCCTGGAGAGATCGCTCCTCCCACAGCATGTAGACCTTTCCTGCTCGCTCCGCCAGCCTCGGCAGAACACAAGGCATCATGGGACATGACGGGGGAGCAGAGGAGGCTGATATAAAACGCCTTTAATAAAGCATAATTCTTTACTGATAAAGGCCTGGACTACAGACAGGTTTTTCAGGGTCGAGGGAGTCTGAGATACAGAAGCAATGATGTGTTGATGTATTAATGCTTCCAAATCAGCCCTTGCAAAATGAAACACCTCCCAATGTGCATTTGTCACTGCAAAACATTTCGTCTAAGTTTCATTGACTTTCTTTAACCAGATCCTTTGAGCCTTGATGGTTTAAAACTAAAATTAGTCACCTGACAGAGAAGGAAACTCATTAAAAACGTTTTATAGATCTATTGACATCGTCTTCCTGAAAAGTCCAGTACCTCTGGTCAAGAATGCATCAGGCCAAATGCGGGTCAAACTAATCAATAACTTAAACTCCACTCGATGACCACTGCAATTCTGACGCTGGTCTTTGGCCCCGTCCTGAATAACACAATGCTGCACAGACTGCTGTATAATAGTCCACTGGGAAGAGCTCAGATTTAGGGTGCAAGACCCTACTGAATCATAAAACTCACACAAAAAAATCATTAAAATAAATGAGTCACCTTAAAGACTTCTTAGATACACAAGAGCAAAGGTCACCACAAGTTAACATGAGGGGCCTTCGCACCGGGTAGGAGCTCAGTTATAGGACCTAGCCACCTAAATTATATATTTAATTATACACTATATATATATATATATATATATATATATATATATATATATATATACTAAATATAGTATCCTTCTGCATAATAGAAGAAAAAGGTTCTATATAGAACCTTAAAGGGTTCCAACAGGCGCTTCATATATAGAACATTTATGATTTTAGGGGTTCTTATCATGGGATCATTTTATGGATTTAGTTATAATTCATTTAGGTTTAATTTTTTTTTTTTTAATTATTTTAATGAACTTTTATGAATTAAAAAGCTCGTAAACATACTTTGTCACTTTGTCACACACAAAAAAATGAAATAACCCATTGAACATGTTTTATGTTATAATTTAAGACTTTTCTCCTCCTATAGAACCTTTTTGGGCATACATTTTTCTTTACAATTTAGTCAAGAGCCCTAAGGTTTAGAACCTTTTCTAAGAGTGATACTCTGAGATTTGTGGAGTTATTCATGTTATGCAGTACATTTTGAAATACTTCAATTTCGTTAAATATTGTGATTATTTAATAGCATTGTGTTATTGTAACCTAACAATGTAAGTATTGCTTACATGAGAACATTAAATTAGCTAATTGTAAAAAATATATATTTTTATATTTATATTTGATGTCTTTTGACATTTTAATGCTATCATATTGATTTCTGAAATTTTATCAAACAGGATTTACCACAGCATTGCTGTAAACACGATTATTGTTCTCTATAAGATAATAAGTGTCTTGGTTTAAATAAACCAACTAATATCACAAAACATCATCATCTAAACCACTTTGTTTTTACATGTGATGCACTTTTTTTTTTACTAAAACATTAACGTTTTTTTTTAATTGAAATAAAAAGTATATAAAAATATAAATAAAAAACTTAAAAAAATGAAAGTCTTGGCAACTAACTAAAATAAAATAATTTGAAGTTGAAAAACTACAATTACTAAAACTGAAGTAAAAATAAATTAAAGCTAATATAAATATTTTTAAAAACAAAAACTAATACAAATATTTACCAAAACAGAATATTTAACTTAACTATTTAACTAAAATATAAATTTACTAAAACTATATACTAAAACTATAACTATAATATATTAAAACTAATTATATACAGTATATATGTATATATAGTACAATAGTACTGTAGAGTGAAATACAAAGCTAAATCAAAATATTAGTAAGAACTATAATATTATTCAATAGTATACAAATAATAGTAAAATACCCCTGTTTTTAGCAAGAATGTGCGTCAAATGCAGTGACCCGTTACTTCCTAAACGAGTCTCCATCGACGAGTGAGAGCAGAACCGGTGGAGCGTTCTGGAAAAGAGACGCGATTTAAAGGACACGACTGATAAGAATATAGAGCACAAGCTTGGAAAAGATAGCACAGTCAATCCCATTACCATCTACAGAACATCTCCAGTTACAGGAGCCAGGCGTGAGATTGAAGGGCTCTGACATCACAGGCTGTTCCTGTGACCGGAAAAGAGGTGTTCTTGTCAAAGCAGGTTTCATAACAGGCTGGATGCATTTGATGTCTGCTGCATGTTTTTAACGAACAGCTTACATTATTGACCTAGATATTATAGAAGTGAACATAATAAGGGGCTGCATTCCTCTTTAATCTGTTATTGTGATTATCCGTGACAGAAAGCAACTAGTAAACAATGCATTGTGACCCAATGACCGTTGCCTAACCTCACTCACTCGTATTTTTCTACATGGAGTGGGTTGGGTTTGGGTTTTAATGTAATTAACTCAATGAACACAATGCAATGAATGAAGACAAGAGAAAGAGCAAAACAACTCAAAGTGTGAGTCTAAAAAGAAACGAATCACTTATTTTAAGAACGCTTAAAACTAGTGTCACACAGACTTTTTTAACAGCATTAAATCTGCTCAGTGACTTCATCATGAAGTTGCATTTGCAACCCAATTCACTTCAGAATAGGACTAGGAACATGTATTAAAAAGCCAATTGCTCCAGTTTTGGCACTAAGGCAAGTCAATCCACTCAGCAGCCATCTATTTTCTATTTAAGCAATAGTCGTACAAGTCATACAAGCGCCATCTACTGGAGAAGGACTGAAAGCTACAAAACCGAGCTCGCATTTTAATAATGTTCCAAATTACAAAGAAAGTCTAAAAAAACATTATCATAAATTTCATTTTCGTTACCTGAAGTCAATCTAAAAATAACATTATTCAGTTCAGTTTTAGCTGATGTTCATGAGATGTGATTTCTCTGGTCCACATGTACACAGAAAGACCATTTGACTGACATGTAAATCAATCAACCAAAGGTTGTGGTTTCTTTAAACATGCTATTTATAGCTCTTCAAACTGTCACATTGCAAACGATCATGCCACATTAGTGAGTTGATGCCATTTTTAACTGAAAAGATTATCATTGAATATCATCTTAAAATTGCATGTCATATGCACGACTGTGTTTTGGCCTTTTTTTGGAGCATGGCAGCATAAATCACCATCCAGTTTCCATTGAAAACAGAAACTGTTCAAAATAACCTCCAAATCCTCTGTTTCAGTGAAAAAAGAAAATAATGCAGGGTAAGAACAACATCAGGAGGAGTAAATAAAGACTATTTATTTAACTATGTAATGATTTTTATAAATATATGTTGCTGAACCTATATATATATTTGCTCTGGGTTATACTGTGAGAGCCAGGTCTGTTTAGCTTTCCGGAGTTCATTGCCACCGCTCGTCTAATCCAGTTGCCAAAAGAGGCCGAGATGTTGGAGGTTATTTGAAGGTCAGCTTTGATTGTTAGTTTGTCTCAGTTTTGGTGAAATGCGAGGGAAGGAAAGCAAACGTTTCCATGGACACATGATAGATCGAGTAGGACTTCATTAAAAATCCCACAATGCTCCTCTGCATCGGCGCCTCCAGCCCAGACACAGGGGGAGCGGGGTGGATTTGGAGGCGGTCCAGGGTCAGAGACTTGTACAATCCAACTGGCATGTAGCGCATTTGTTCTTTCCGGCTGGAAGTGTTGGTCTGGTGCAGCGATTCGCTCCATTTATAAGCCTGAACAGACACAACATTCCTAGTCCAAACTATTGTTTCTCATTAGGCTGGAGCTGAAGAACCAGTGGCTCGCAAATAAGAAATATGTGAGTGATAAACAACTTTTACAAAAGCAAAGACTTAGGATCGTTTCCAAGGTGAGGAGCTGTACCGCCTTGAGCTATTCTCTCTTATTTCCCCCTTCGTTTTCTAACAAGAGCACTTTAAATGCATCTGAATCAGCAGTATGTAAATCGAAAGTCACACCCGGAGAAACGTCTGAACAGACTGAATTACATTAGCACATTTACTGTGCCTTCACAGGGTCTGGAGCGCATGGGCTTTGACAGCACGCTACTGACGCTGTCATTGATTAGGTGTTACAAACAAGTTAGTCAGGGATCCATGGATTTAACTGAGAGCACATGTCCGAATTTATCCTGTGACTACCTACCAATAGATTACAAGTCCAATGCAATCAATGACCTTGATCACAGAAGCAGAGACAAACATCAAGACACTATTCTGACATAATGATCTCGCCGTGCTCTTTGTTAAGGCAGCATTAATATTACTATTGCTCTTCATCAGGGTCAGTGATGTGATCAAATCTCTAGCAACAAGTACTAAAGTATCACAGAGACTTGCATTCACGACAATAAGAAACCACCCAGCAACCACTTAGAATTTCTTTTCAACCACCTCTGAATTTCAATTACTATTTACTAACTATTTCAATGAGAAAACGCAGCAAAAGCGCATAACAATTTTAGATGTTTTTGCAAAATTTCTTGACATTCAGTAGAATATAAAGAAGAAGCGAATCAAAAGAGTGATTCATTCACAAATCTGGCATCGGTATAGTTGTGATTTAGGGGCCGTTTTCACAACACCATTTTCAACTAAAATGGAAAAATGTTTAGGCGTTTTGGTTAATTTACACAAAAACAGCATTTTGAGAGCCTGAAAACAAACTTTTAAAAAAGTTTTTGAAAACTCTACCATTATTGACTTACAAAAATTTAAATTTGTGAAACCGGTAACGTCATGCGCTTGCGTATTCAAGTTCATTCTAGGCATACGTGAGTATCTGACTTGACTCCCAGTACATTTTTTCCTGACATTTTGCCGCTTTATGTTCCAGGTTCACTTGTAGAAATAAACCAAGCTCATCATATGTCCAGACAAAATGCTTTCGCCATCTTGATTGTTTGCATTCATCGCTCTTTAGAAGAATGCGTATGAGTTTCTTTACAAAGGAACAACATCACCAACTACTGGCCTGGCATGCACAATACAGTGTTTTAGTCATTTTCACAGATCCGTTGACAACTTTTTTTGTCTGTACGAAAAACTTGAAACCTCTTGATGAAAATACATGTTATGATGTTATTTCCATTAACAGGTGCATACATTTTTGGCCAACATCTTGTATTAGCAATGCAAGAGTCCAACACTCGGTAAAGTCTCCTCCAGCACATCCCAAAGACTCTCAATGAATTTAAGGTCTGGACTCAGAGGAGCCGATTCATGTATGAAAATGATTCTTCATTCTCCTCACAATCATTCTTTCACAATCTGAGCCTGATGAATCCTGACATTGTCATCCTGGAATATGACCATGATGTGTCTTCCTACATGGTTGTTTAAGAAATGAAAAGCTACACACTTCATCAATTAGGGTTAAAATAACTATTATAACATGCTAGAAACATAATAATCACTGCAATAATGATCCAATCATAGACTCTTAACAAAGACTCTCACTTTTTTGGGCCGGGCAGTGTATTTTAATGTTTTCTTTATGTCATAAAGGCTTCATTCAAACTTTGCATTCTGGATTCTGATTCAACTTCCTGCTTGACTCTATTTGCATACTAAAAAGTGATTGGCTTGTCTTAACTTGAACTATTTTACCATCTACAGCTATCAGCAGTAAAACATCAGAACCAAAGCCGTCTAAGACATTATTCTTTTGTTGCAAGCGCTGCTCTCTCCTTCAGGAAATGCAAATGAACTTGTAAAGCCAGTGCTGAAATCCCTTTTATTAAAAAGCATGGAGACCTGGGTGATTTATTGTTCAAGGTCTTTATCTTCAAATGTCTTTTTAAGAGTCCTATGTTTGATGTCCTCGAGCGCTGCTCTCTGTCCTGTGCCGTCAGTTTCTCGTCACGCTATTCCAGCTGTGTTACTGTATGCCGTGACCCCGCTGACCTCTGGCTCTGTCTGTAATGAACAGTAATGGCCAGCAGCTCTGAACACCAGCACAGCCACAGACCCGCTAGCCACGAGAGCCGCTAAATAAGAGTGAGAGAAAGTAATACGCAAGAGATTAAAATCGGCTGATAGTGCAAATAAAGGAGAGATGAGATGCAACGGAAATGAAAACGCAGACAATATACAAGAAGAAAGGAAGAAAAACAACAAGGAGGCTGTGGGAAACTAAAAAATTGCGATACTAGCAACTTTTAACTGGTGTCCAGCTTGATTAAAGCTTTTAATATTATTCTCTAAAGTATTCTAGTTCTCTCTCTATGTCCACTTTTTGGAAAATAATCATGATTGCAAAATAGTGGTCAAAATCAGTTTGCACTAGGCTTTAGTGGACCACAATAAGCACCAAATCAGACCTGGATATATGAGACTTCTACAAATGGTAGGTCTTTTATGACAACTCTCGGAGTGTTTGGCATGGCAATGGATACGACAATGTATGTTTGGTCTTGGTGGAATAGATCTGTTTTTACGGTAACACGTTATTTTGATGGTCCCTTTTGAACATTCTGGTGACTATAAGTAACTTTGCAACTACATGTCAACTAACTCTCATTAGAGTATTGTAGACTGTCTGCTTAATATCTGATAACTCTTTATTGTGATGGTCCTCCAACAGACAGTCTACTAAATATAACTATGCAACTACATGCAACTACAACTTAATCTAACCCTAACCCTACCAGTCTACTAATACTCTACTAACACTCTAAGGAGAGTTAGTAGACATGTAGGTGCAACATTACTTATAGTCAACAGAATGTGTTAAAGGGACCATCCAAATGAAGTGAAACCGTTTTTACTGCTACTTCTGCTGCAAAGCAAATACGGCACTTGCTACTGCCAATACATACACAACACGCTGCTGTGAGCAAGTAAGACAGGCTGGTGCTGCTGTACAATATAGTGTACATGAATTACACATAGCAGATCTATACAGGTGGAGCTGGGGAAGGTGGAGGGTATCAATGCGTGCTGCAGCGAGCTCATTGGCTACTTATACAGCAGGAACCAATCAGCTGTCCCCTATAGAGAATGATGTGATTGGAAGCAGAATGAGCTAAGGGTCCATCAGCCTGCGCCATCTAGAGTTTCATGACAGAATTTTGTATTTGAACTAATTTGAATTTTAAATGTAATTTTCAAAAGAGCTTCCTCACAACCACTGGCCTAACACACACACACACACACACACACACACTCATAAACACACATAGGCTCTGATATTCACAGAGCAGAGACAGTCGATATCGCTTTACTGTGCTTCAGTTCTCATAACATCTCCTAACTGAACGCCCGCTGTGCAAACACCAGTGTCACGCCGCACAGAGCCATCCAAATAACAGAGTGCAATCAAGACAGTGCAAAACATTACACATGCAATTTAAAGTTCAGCTCTTAGTCTTTCCTAATGACCGGCGTATTCGATTTGCACAGAATTAATATCACAAAGTACATCTGAGAAACACAACACGATCTGACCTCCATCAGGGAAAACTAGTCCTGTCCGTATAAGGCTTAAAGTGAATCTACAAAGCGAGTGAAATAATCATTAAACAGTTTGATCGTTCAATCAAGCAATCTACAACTCGCACTGGATGGAGGCTTTCTGATCATTAATCAAGTCAACGAATTAGCTTTCATCGTATCATGCTGGAGCTTTTCATGGCCATTGTTGCTTTGTCACTGAGTGATGGCGAGCAGACGCTCATCGCCGCCTGGTACAAAACAGCCTGACAGTCACATTCATCCACCAGCTTCATCATAGACCATGACAGGCCTTCATAGCACTCAATGCGCTTTGATGCCTTCAACATGAAATATTCATTGGATCACATGTCAAAACTGAAAGTGAACTCTCAGCATAAATTAAAAGTCGCTATTTAGATTTGTAATGACATTCTGACTGATTCCTTCATTTACAACATTTCCCCTATGGGGTCCAAAACAAGAATTAAAACATAACCATAATTTATTTTTAAGAAACATTTTCCACTCTCTGTCCGATCCTTACATCTAAGCAGGTTTCAGGGCACTTGTTTTTTACATGGCAAGAAACATGAGCATTACATTTTACTCTCATCATTATTACAGTAGTTCCTGTAATGATGATGAGAAGCATAGAGGTGTAAACATGAAAGGTCATTAAACTACCATTCAAAAGTTTTGGGTTGGTACGATTTTTAAAATGTTTTTGTTTTTAAATGTCTCTTGTGCCCACCAAAGCTGCATTCATTTAATAATAAAAAAACTGTAAAGACAGTAATATTATTACAATATAAAATAACCGTTTTCCATTTGAATATATAAAATGTAATTATATGCAGTTGCCAGGACATTGCTACGCAGTTGCCAGGACATTGCTACGCAGTTGCAAGGGTGTTGCTAAGATATTTTGAGTGGTTTTTAGTCTGTCATATGCATTTGTTAGTGTTCTGATGGTTGCCAGGGTCTTGCTATGCAGTTGCTAAGACACTGAGTGTTTTTTAGTGTGTCATTTGGGTTTGCCAGGCTGTTCTGGTGATTGCCAGTACATTGATATGCAGTTGCTAGGGTGTTGCTACGATATTCTTAGTGGTTCATATGCATTTGTTAGTGTTCTGCTGGTTGCCAGAGTGTTGCTATGCAGTTGTTAAGACACGCTGATGTGTTTTTAGTCTAACATATGGGGTTGCTTGTGTTCTGCAGGTTGCCAGGGTGTTGCTATGCGGTTGCCAGGCTGTTCTGGTGATTTCCAATACATTGCTATGCAGTTGCTAGGGTGTTATTAAAATATTCTGATGGTTTTTAGTCTGTCTATGTGTTTGTTAGTGTCCTGCTGGTTGCCAGGGTGTTGCGATGCAGTTGCTAAGACATTGAGTGTTTTTTAGTCTGTCATATGGGGTTGCTATTGTTCAGCTGGTTGCCAGGGTGTTGCTATATGGTTGCCAGACTGTTCCGGTGATTGCCAATACATTGCTATGCAGTTGCTAGGGTGTTGCTAAGATATTCAGAGTGTTTTTTTAGTCTGTACCATGTGTTTACATGTTCTGCTGGTTGCCAGGGTGTTGCTATGCAGTTGCTAAGACATTGAGTGTTTTTTAGTCTGTCATATAGTGTTGCTATTGTTCAGCTGGTTGCCAGGGTGTTGCTATATGATTGCCAGACTGTTCTAGAGATTGCAAATACATTGCTATACAGTTGCTAGTGTGTTGCTAAGATATTCAGAGTGTTTTTTAGTCTGTACTATGCGTTTACGTGTTCTGCTGATTGCCAGTGTGTTGATATGCAGTTGCTAAGACATTCTGAGTGTTTTTTTAGTCTGACATATGGGGTTGCTAGTGTTCTGCAGGTTGCCAGGGTGTTGCTATGTGGTGTTCTGGCGATTGCCAATATATTGCTATACATGCTATACAGTTGCTAGGGCATTGCATGATTGGATTCACAGCCTTCACTTAAAAAAAAAATCGTTAAATTAAACGAAATTTGAACATTTTCACATAATAAAGTTCGTAAAACAACACTAGAACAAGTCCATTAAAACTAATTATGGTTTATTGAAAGCTAACGGAATTAAGTCAAATTCAATAAAGTTACACTCCAAGTAACTGAATGAATCTCATTCAGTAAAGGACTATGTAGCTATCATTTGCATATGATAAATATAACTTGTTTTCAAACCATTTAATCATCCATCACCAGTAACCTGAAGTATAAGGAATAATAATGCGGCTGTTTGCATTATCCAGCAACACTGATAATATATTTTTTTCTTCTCCCATGTAAATACCACTTGTGAAAACCTGCAGTCAGAACAGAAGAAAGCCTATAGATTCTATATGAGAATTGTTTGTGTGAGGATCTATTTTGAATTATTCATTTCATGTTTTCTACTCTATTTTCTAGTTTACCTCACAATAATGAAAAAGAAACATCCCTAACGTACGGCTTCAGAACAGGTACTGAATTTGGAGGCAGCCAAAAAGAAAAAGAAAGAAAAGAGGTAAGGCATTAAAGAGAATATGAGATATGAGATGTTTGTCCCTCCGTCCCAGAGCTCACAGGTAACATCCCAGTGACTTTCAGCATATCAGCATGTTTTCCACAAGTTGGCTAAATGCAGATGCAATCTTCCCGCGAGTCTATTTACTCATGGGATACTCGGCTTCACAGGGACACATAAAGATCATGGATCTTGTAAAAGGCGGGAAACCTGTCCACGGCAAGAAACGCATACACCCACTGGCTTATCGGATTAGTTATTGCACAAAGTAGGACGTCTTTTTCCCAAGCTTAAAGGAATTTTTTGCAAAAAAGACTAATTCGCACCCTGCACTCAGCATTGGATCATCCGATTGGAAAGACAGATAGTTTCCCAAGGCTAATTGGGTTGCTGTGATGAAAAACAGCAATTATGTGATAAAGTACTGAAGGTTTGACCCTTAAATCAGTGAGGCATGTCACTTTTCTGTTAGAAAACACCATTAAACAATTCATAACAATCCAGTGCTTTAGTAAGTTGCCGAAACAGTCCATTTCAATGGTGTTTTTTCCACCACAGCCCCTGCAAAACAACCGTGATTGGTCAGTTTAGATGCCAGTCAGACAGTCTTACTCTCAGTCAAATCATGCTGACAGTCAAATTACTGGCAAGTGGCTACGTGAGACTTCAGACACAGAAGAAATATATTCGCTCGATTTGATTTCAGATGCGCGGACAGGACTGACCTCATTCCCACTGACCTTTCGTATTGTCTATAAACGGTAAAAATCCATGTCCCTTCCTTCTTACAGAAAAGCAACATTCGAAATGTCAAGCGTACTGATATTTTACCAGCACACGTGACATTATTACAGTAATACATGACCAGCTTTACAGCTGCATGTCTCTGACTAGAGAGACATCCAGTATTACTGATTCAGCATTGAAAGCAGATTGATTTCTTATGAAGAGAGTTATAGAGCGGACACACCTTTATAGAAATAAATAGATGGTAATAGAAACCGTCACCTAGGATGAGGATTCATGGCTGTTTGTTTCTGAAAAGCCTTTTAATCTCCCCCTGGTGGCTGGCTGCAGTATAGGTCATAAACCCCACCCTCGCCATGTCATCCAATGGGACACGAGCCAAACTAAAAAATCCAATTACACTGAATCAGAATGTCTTTTAAATTTAAATAGAATTTGCAAACTAATTCGAATTTAAGAAAGTAGAACTTAAAATGAAATTCAAAGAAATGCATTTCATTTTTATTTTACTATAATTACCCATAAACACATTCATACCCACATTACAGACTATTTCCAGAAACATTAGATGATATTAATGATTAACGTTTAAAACTGATATATTTCAATATATTGTTTAAATTTCATTTTAAGATGATTACAAATAATTTCATCATTCATTTTATGCAATTTGTTAGAACCAAAAAATAATGAATAACTGATTTATTAATTTAAACTAATTAACTAATTTATTAAAACATATTTATTGTTATGCTTAGACTAACTAACTAACTAAATAAGCATATTGACAATTTATCTTAACACTAAATAGCCATAAATTAGTTGTACTGTCACAAAACTTATGTTGGGCAACTGAAACTACAGTTCTGGGTAAATTCCTCATCCTGTTATTCCAATTCAAATTTTAATTCAACATCCTCTGTGTTGTTGCCAATTTAATCTGAAATGAATTCAACCTCATTGTCTATACAGCAACCTAACAGAAACGCAAACCACATGAGTGAGTTTTGAACGCTCTACATAGTAAGCACACATATAGTGGTCTTCCAGCACAAGTGCACAAGATGCTCATAGTTGATGCAAACAGACTTGACATCAGCATGTTGCTTTAAGTAATGACTAACTAGTGCATGCAAATAAATAGGAGAATTTAGTCCATTTGAAATGACATGCCAATTATGAAGCCTTAAAACGCTGTCTAGTTAGGGCAGCATACTAGGTCTTTCTAAAAAGCCATGAAAGACAAAAACAACATACTACAAAGCCTGAACCTGCAATGTTTCAGTATCAGTCAAATGACACGTCAGTGTGTACGTCAGGTGCAACAATCATATTCAATCCCGTGAGACGAGACAGAAATGCACCTGGTTTCCTTAAAAGACGACTGTGGCAGGGGGGGCGTGGTTCCGCGAAGTCCGTGACGCGGGAGAGGATCGGGAGACAGGTGCGGCGTGAGTGGGTTAAGTGTGAATGACAAACACCTGTGTCTTGTTTCAGTAACTGGCGTGGGGAGACGGATAAAAGCCACGAGGAAGGAGAAAGAAGGGAGATGAAAACCGGACGAGTGTGTGCGTGGAGAGCGAGAGAGAGTGCGAGTGTGGGAGCGAGAGTGAGATCTGTCATTTGTGAATACGTAAACCGAGCGCGTGTGGCGCATCCTTTGTTTGAGATTGTTTGCTTATTATTATTTGTTTTGGGACGAATAAAAATCCCCTTTTTTCCTAAAGCCGACCCTGTCCTCTTCCTTCCACGTCTACAAGAACATTGACTGTTACACTGGTGCCGAAAACCCGGGAAGGAAGACGGAAGCCGCCGCCAGCATGCAGACACCGCCACCATCGCCGCTTGCGGATGTGGTTGCTTCCCTCGCGGCCCTCCACCAAGATCAACATCGGGCCCTGGTCGAGATGAGGACCGATCTGGAAGGCCGGTTCCAGTTCCTCGTCCAAGGCCAACAGGAGGACCGCGAGAGGTTCCGGAGCTGGATGGACCGGGAGGTTCGGCCGGGTCCAACGCCGCCGCCGGCCGAGCACCCCCACCTGCCTCTCAATAGGATGGGCCCACAGGATGACCCGGAGGCGTTCATCGACCTCTTCGAGAGGTCAGCGGAGGCAGGTGGGTGGCCAAAGGAGCAATGGCCGGTGCGCCTCATCCCTTTGTTGACCGGGGAGGCGCAGGCGGCGGCCCAACAGCTACCCGTCCAGAACCTCCTGGTTTTTGATGACCTGAAACGAGCCATCCTACAGCGGGTCGGCCGGAGCCCAGAGCAACATCGCCAGCGGTTCCGGTCCCTGGGCCTGGGCGAGAGCCTCCCCAATATGTCGCTCTCTTCCCCCTTTGTTTCTCCCTCCCCCTCTTCTACCTCGTCTCCTCTTCCCAGGTCCCGTCCTCCCGGACCGTTCCGCGCCCCTCCCCGGGGGGGGGGGGGGATCTTCACTGGATCCGGCGGAAGGCCGGAGACCCCAGCCCAGAGGCTCGGGGTTCACTACCGGGGGGGCGGACCCGGCTTCCTTTCCCTCCCTCTCCTCACGCCAGTCACCTACCCCACTTCCTGCCTCTAGAGCGGGGGGGAGGCCTGGGCCGGCCTGCTGGCGTTGCGGGGACCCGGACCATTTTATAGACAGGTGTCCGTTGATGGAGGTGGGGACAATGATCCGGGTCCCGGATGCCCCGCAGGCTGCCCACGATCAGGCTGGCCGGTACCAGATACCCGTGAGTATAAAGGGGGGTACCTATCAGGCTCTGGTGGACTCAGGATGTAACCAAACCTCGATCCACCAAAGCCTGATTCAACCTGAGACATTGGATACGAGCCGCATGGTTCGGGTAAGGTGTGTGCACGGGGATGTGGTGAAGTATCCGCTCATGTCGGCTTTGATTAAATTCAGGGGGCAAAAGCATAGGGTGGAGGTGGCAGTTAACCCGCACCTCAGGCATCCGCTGATTTTGGGAACTAATTGGCCAGCCTTTACAGAATTATTGGGGTTATTGTGCGCGGATGTCTCTTGTGGGAATAAAAAGCAGGAGAGCGGGGCGGTCGTGCGGTTGGGTGAGGCTGAACTGGGACCTCCGGGACTGGATCCAGGGGATCTGAACGTAATTGGGAGACAGATTCTCCCAGAGCGTGATGATTTTCCCCTGGAACAGTCTCAGGATGAGTCGTTAAAACATGCGTTTGAACAGGTCCGTACCATCGACGGTCAGCCTCTCCAGCCTGCTCGACCGCTCACTTATCCATATTTTGCAATTTTAAAAGACCGGTTGTATAGGGTGATACAAGACACTCAGACAAAAGAGACTACAACCCAGTTGTTAGTACCGAAAAGCCGTCGGGAAATGCTTTTCCAGGCGGCTCATTCAAATCCCATGGCGGGACATTTAGGACAAATAACGACACTTAACCGTCTCATGGCCCGTTTTTTTTGGCCGGGCATTCACGAGAACGTGCGCAGGTGGTGCGCGGCTTGTCGTGAATGTCAGCTGGTAAATCCGCCGGCCGCCCCAAAAGCGCCTTTGCGCCCCCTTCCTCTAATCGAGGTCCCCTTCCAGCGAATTGCGATGGACCTCGTCGGGCCATTAGAACGGTCAGCACGGGGACATCGCTTTGCCCTAGTCATAGTGGACTATGCAACGCGATATCCTGAGGCAGTGGCACTCCGCAACATCTCCGCGAAAAGTGTGGCGGATGCCCTGTTTCGTCTAATCTCCCGAGTGGGGATCCCGAAAGAGATCCTCACTGACCAAGGCACGGCGTTTATGTCACGTACGTTACGCGAACTTTACGAGTTATTGGGCATTAAATCGATTCGCACCAGCGTCTTTCACCCACAAACGGACGGCTTGGTGGAACGATTTAATCGCACATTAAAGACAATGATCCGTAAGTTCGTTCACGAAGACGCCAAAAATTGGGATAAATGGTTAGAACCCTTGTTGTTCGCTGTGCGCGAGGTCCCGCAAGCCTCCACGGGGTTTTCCCCCTTCGAGCTCCTTTATGGTCGTCAACCCCGCGGGGTGCTGGACGTGCTAAAGGAGACTTGGGAGGAGGGACCCTCGGAGAGTCGAAATGAAATTCAGTATGTCCTGGACCTGAGAACAAAACTCCACACTTTGGGGCGGCTCTCAATGGAAAATTTGTTACAGGCTCAGGACAAACAGACCCAGTTGTACAATAGGGGAACAAAACTGAGAAAATTTTCACCGGGAGATAAAGTCCTTCTATTGCTTCCCACGTCAAGTTCCAAATTACTCGCTAAGTGGCAAGGACCCTTTGAGGTCACCCAGCGAGTCGGGGATCTCAATTATGAGGTTCTTCGAACGGATAGGAACGGGGCGCGTCAGATTTACCATCTCAATCTCCTGAAAAAGTGGAGCGAGGCGGAGTCAGGGATGCTGGCAACGGTAATCGGAGTGGAAGAGGATCTCGGGCCAGAGGCGAATGTCAAATCACCATCGCTCGCTCTGGCTCCGGGCGGAGATCATCTTTCACCGTGCCAGCTTACTGACGTTGCCAAGTTGCAAGCGGAGTTTACTGACGTGTTCTCGTTCCTACCCGGTCGAACCAATCTCATTCGGCACCACATTGAGACCGAGCCGGGCGTGGTAGTGCGCAGCCGGCCATATCGTTTACCTGAACACAAGAAAAAAGTCGTTCAGTCGGAATTAGAAGCGATGCTTGAAATGGGGGTAATAGAAGAATCCCACAGTAACTGGGCGAGCCCGATAGTTTTAGTACCTAAACCCGACGGCTCGGTTCGTTTTTGTGTGGATTACCGCAGGGTGAATGCTGTATCGAAATTCGATGCTTATCCAATGCCCCGGATTGACGAACTGCTTGATCGGCTCGGCACTGCTCGGTTTTTTTCGACACTGGATTTAACTAAAGGATATTGGCAGATCCCCTTATCTCCTATGTCTAAAGAAAAAACAGCCTTCACGACGCCGTTCGGATTACACCAATTCGTTACGCTTCCGTTTGGGTTGTTCGGGGGCTCCGGCCACCTTCCAGCGTCTCATGGACCGGGTACTCCGGCCACATGCTGCTTATGCCGCTGCTTATCTAGATGATATCATTATTTATAGTAATGACTGGCAGCGCCATATGGAGCATGTGCGCGCGGTCCTGAGAGCGCTGAGACGGGCCGGCCTAACGGCCAACCCAAAGAAGTGCGCGGTTGGGCGCGTAGAGGTCAGGTATCTGGGATTCCACTTGGGTCACGGGCAGGTGCGTCCCCAAATTGATAAGACAGCAGCGGTTGCAACGTGCCCGAGACCCAAGACCAAAAAGGAGGTGAGACAGTTCCTGGGGCTGGCGGGATACTATAGAAGGTTTGTGCCTAATTATTCGGACCTTGCCAGCCCGCTGACTGATCTCACTAAAAAGGAGTCGCCAGATCCGGTTCAGTGGACGGAGCAGTGTCAGCAGGCTTTCACCCAGGTAAAAGCTGCTCTATGTGGAGGGCCGCTACTACAGGCTCCTGATTTTTCTCTCCCTTTTTTATTACAGACCGACGCGTCGGACAGGGGGTTGGGTGCAGTCCTGTCCCAGGAGGTGGAGGGCGAGGAACGGCCGGTGCTGTACATTAGTCGCAAGCTCTCAAAGAGAGAGACTAAGTACAGCACCATCGAGAAGGAATGCTTGGCCATCAGGTGGGCTGTCCTCACCCTCCGATATTACCTCTTGGGACAGGAATTCACCCTCTGTTCGGACCACGCGCCCCTCCAATGGCTCCACCGCATGAAGGATACCAACGCGCGGATCACCCGTTGGTATCTAGCCTTACAACCTTTTAAGTTCCAGGTGGTCCACAGGCCGGGTGCACAGATGGCTGTCGCTGACTTCCTCTCCAGGAGGGGGGGGGGGGAGGCTGCAGGCCGGACGGCTCCCCGGCCTGAGACGGGCGGTGGGGGTATGTGGCAGGGGGGGCGTGGTTCCGCGAAGTCCGTGACGCGGGAGAGGATCGGGAGACAGGTGCGGCGTGAGTGGGTTAAGTGTGAATGACAAACACCTGTGTCTTGTTTCAGTAACTGGCGTGGGGAGACGGATAAAAGCCACGAGGAAGGAGAAAGAAGGGAGATGAAAACCGGACGAGTGTGTGCGTGGAGAGCGAGAGAGAGTGCGAGTGTGGGAGCGAGAGTGAGATCTGTCATTTGTGAATACGTAAACCGAGCGCGTGTGGCGCATCCTTTGTTTGAGATTGTTTGCTTATTATTATTTGTTTTGGGACGAATAAAAATCCCCTTTTTTCCTAAAGCCGACCCTGTCCTCTTCCTTCCACGTCTACAAGAACATTGACTGTTACAACGACCTTCTGCAAACTGAAGAAAACAATAACACTCACACAGCGTATGTCAAATGATAACCTCACTCACCAAACATATTCCCAATGTGTCCATTCTTGGTCAGGGGCCGTAGTTCATTCTTGCCCCAAGCGTAACTTTTATAGTTGTCCCAGGCAAACTTCATCATCTGCAAACACAAAACACACCGATGTGAGAAAACACGTACTGCGAAACACCTCACCCATTAAATGTGCTTTTATCGAACGTTTAGTGTGTTGTTACCGGCAATAACATGATATTACGATGCAAACATGTCTAAAGCCATCAAGTGCAGATGTTTACTGATCATCAATGAGCAAAAAACCCAGAACGTGGGCTTTTACGCGTTAGACGACAATACCACTGGCGCAGTGAAGCATGCAGAAATGCAGTGGAGGGCTGGAAACATGAAATATGGGGATGTTATGAATGACAAGGAAAAAACAACAAAGAATTTAATCATGTTCCACAAGGTCTATTTATTTCTGCTGGAAGCAACACACTGTCATAATTAGCTGTGCTGTAACGCGGGAAGGCCTGCAGGATCTCATTAATCAAATAAATACATAAATTCATGAACAGATAGACAGTGTCAACGAAACGGACCATTACATACATGTATGCACTTTATCAAGTGAATAAAGGAATAAACACAAATAATCATTGTTTACTCATGACCCGCACACATTTAAATGAACTGCCATGTTTCTTGAGCATCAAATCCTCATATTAGAGTGATTTCTGAAGGATCATGTGACACTGAAGACTGGAGTAATGATGCTGAACATTCTGCTTTGATCACAGAAATAAATTACAGTTTAATATATATTCACATAGAAAACAGCTGTTTTATCTTGTAATAATATTTCACAATATTACTGATTAGATTTTACTGATCATATAAACGCAGCCTTGGTGATCAGAAGAGTCTTCTTTCAAAAATATTATATTGCAAGTATAAATGAGCTACCCATGCACATCATTATCGCTTCTCTGATGATGTGTTTACTGGCATGAGGGCGGGGCAACCTGTCACTCACATGAGATCCACCAATAGCAAGCAACGACCTTCCAACCTTTCAATCAATTCCCCAAGCCCCGCCCTTTATTTGAGAATTTTAGTTCTATTATAAGAAAAGACTATCATAGCTTCCGTTTCATGGCCACTTTAAGATCTAAACGGAAAATTAGACCTGGAACCTTAAATTCTTTTGAATAGCTTTTAAGTAACATTACAAAGAACATGTGCTCTACTTCTGCTGCCTCCAGACCTCTGAACCCCAGAGCAGATCTGTGTCTCCTGGGCTCGAGTATTTCAGCACAGCCAGGAGGAGAGAAGCCTGGCACCAACAACCTGAAAAACACTTTCTTCCCTTGAGGAGGAAGCCAATAATTGATGTGGGATCGCCTCCAACAACGCAATAAAAAGCCTTTCGACATGATAGGGAATTAGCAGGAAGAAATTCCAACTGTGATACATGGCGATACTTTTTAAAGCTCGACGTGAAGGAGCAGCTGGGCCGGGATGTGCGTTTCATAAAGCGTCTGTGATCGCCTGATAGTGATGAGCGCTGGTGGGCTTTTCGCTTTGGTTTCTACACAGTTTGCAGCTTTGTTGGCCGACTGTCTCTCCTCAGGGAGTTCAGGGAGAAGAAGAGGAAAACACATAGCAGGTTTTCTACCTGTTTGAACTGAATGTCCACTTTATCAACACTGAAATCGCCGCTGAGAGATTTACAATATACAGTATTATATACAGTACAATATACAGATTTACAATAAAAGCAAACACACGTTCTGCCTTCATTGTGCCAGACTGAATGAACACACACAACACTCACACACTACTGACTCCGACAGCTGACAACACACTAGCATCCAAATATAACTAGAGACTTTATACATAGAGATCTGTTATAAGCAAATGTTGCTTGCACAATGGTCTAAAATTTAAATAATAACTTATACTATTTGCATTTTGTCTTGTAACACATACTAAAGTAGTATTTATTATAACAAAATATGTAGTAATTTACATACAGTATGTAGTAAATTGTATATCATATATGCAGTTGATGACGTAAGCAATAATAATAGGCTTTTGTTCAATAGAAATAATATAATCAACACTAAAAAGAATCAATACTTTTCAATGATTCATAAATTAATTAAATGTCTTTAAATTAAAAAAATATTGTTTTCATTAGTTTTACTAGTACATACAGTACATGATATATATATAATTGTGTGTGTGTGAGAGAGAGAGAGTGAGTGAGTGTCTGAGTGTGTGTGCACACTTGTGAGTAAATGTGAGAGTGTGTGTGTGTGTGTGTGTGTGTGTGTGTGTGCGCGCACGCACGTGTGTGAGTGAGTAAACGTGTATGCACGTGTGAGTGTGTGTGTGTGTGTGTGTGTGTGTGTGTGTCTGAGGTGAGTAAATGTGTATGCAAGTGTGTGTGTTTGTGTGAGTGTGTGTGTGTGTGTGTGTGTGTGTGGGTGTGTGTGTCTGAGGGTGTGTGTGCATATGTGGGAGTGAGAAAATGTGTGTGTGTGTGTGTGTGTGTGTCTGTGTGAGAGTGTGTGTGTGTGTGTCTGTGTGAGAGTGTGTGTGTGTGTGTGTGTGTGTGTGTGTGTATGTGTGTGTGTGTGTTCATGTTTATATTACATTGTGAGGACCAAATGTCCCCACAAGGATAGTAAAACGTGAAATCACCTACATTGTGAGGACTAGCCAGTCGTCCCCGCGAGGGAAATTGATTAAAAAACATAAAAAAACAATGTTTTATTAAAAATGCGGAATGTTTCCTGTGATGGGTAGGGATAGGGTTAGTGTAAGGGGATAGAATATACAGTTTGTACAGTATAAAAATCATTACATCTATAGAGAGTCCCCACAAAGATAGTGGACAAGGTGTGTGTGTGTGTGTGTGTGTGTGTGTGTGTGTGTGTGTGTGTGTGTGTGTGTGTGTGTGTGTGTGTGTGTGTGTGTGTGTGTGTATACATTAGGCTCATACTCATGAGTTCTTTGACTCTACCGGTAATCAAACTGAAGGTGGCATTACTAGCGTCATGCTCTACTGGTCACAAACAGGGAAGCTAATGCTGTTATCTAATCCGGAAAGTTAAAAGCTAATGCTCATGCTCACCAAAGCAGACAGTTCTTGTTTTTGGACCTTTGCCATCTCATTTACAGTTACGATAGAGAGATAACAGGTAATGATGTGGAATTGACCATGGCTCAGTTTGTTGAAGCACGTGCGCTAAACCCTAGGGTTCATCCTCAACAGCTGAGTCTTTTAAAATGTGTGTCATGAAGAGTGCCAGTTCTGTGAAGAGCGTTCATCACGCTGACCTGAATTCATTAGATGAATATTCACAGATTTACCAGCACTGTCTGACACACACACACACACACACACACACACACACACACACACACACACACACACACACACACACACACACACACACACACACACACACACACACACACACACACACACACACACACACACACACACACAGAATCTGAATGTCTGGGGATGCTAAATGTTTTTGAAAGAAGACTCTTCTGATCACCAAGGCTCCAATCTATTTTATAAAAAAAAAATACAGTAAAAACAATAATATTGTGAAATATTTTTACAATTTGAGATAACTGTAATATACAGTATAATATAATACATAAAATTATATATTTTTAAAATGTAATTTATTCCTGTGATCAAAGCTGAATGTTCAGCATCATTACTCCAGACTTCAGTGTCACATGATCCTTCAGAAATAAGTATAATATGATGATTTGCTGCTTAAGAAACATTTATTATTATCAGTGTTGAAATGTGTGGAAACGGTAATGTTTTTTTAGGACTCTTTACTAAATAGAAAGTTCAAAATAACAGCATTTATTTGTCTATTTGTCTGTCTAAATCTATCTAAATCTTTTCAAATGACCATCAAACACTATGGAATATAATACTGTACACAGTCTGATCTCATTTGTATTTGCAGTGGAAACATGAAATCCACATGTACTAATAAAAGGATTCATGGATTCTATGGACAGGCTTGAAATGTAAGGACCATGTGTTGACATCACTGTCTACTATAACCACAATTTAAATATAAATATGTACAAAAACTAATGAGATAGCGTCTCATACACAGAGACAAAAGGCCTTTATTAAGTTCTCAGAAAACACACGACGTAAGTGGCTCGGACAGCTTAAATGATAAGCAAATAAACCCATTACAGAAACATTCAGTGCACTTTCCACCAAATGAAGAACATTCCCATGTCTGACACTTTGATAAATTGCTCCTCACTGAGATACATCTATCTTAAAATTGCATGAGCCTCTCGCAAAGTCTCTGTGGCACATCAAAACCACCCGCATTTCAGCTTGCCTGAAAAGCTGTTTTTGCACAGAAAGAGAGACGTATACATATATTTATATATATTGACCAAATGGAAACATAATGAGTCCCCAGTGGTACATCTAATTCCCAGATGAGATGAAAGCGAGAACGAGCTTTTATCTGGCCGAGCTCTTTCATCCCAGCGTGGAGGTCTAGCAGGCTCATTTACAACAACCATCAGCAGGAACAAACATGGCAAATCTCATGTAACCTGTCAAGAACACGTCTAATCAAAAGAAAAAAACCTTCAAGGACATATCGGTTTACTTAAAAATAAAAAAGGTAATTGCGACTTTTTATCTTGCAATTCTGACAGGTGGCAAGATTGCAGACTATTTACTGTAGATTATTTTCAGGACAATTAAGCACTCTTTTTTTACCCATACATACTCATTATTGTAGTAAATAAATATTTAATTAAATAATATAGAAATTACAGGGATAAAAATATATTTTGAAACTTGTATGTAACTATATGATCAATTTGTAAATAATAAAAATAAAATATAAACAAACATGCATACATACCCATACTCCAACAACCAATCTATTTACTAATACAAAACAAATATATACAAATATATATACTTGCTTCGAAACTAAATTTGCAGTGTCGTGATGTTCCTCAGAGCTGGTTAGATTGGTTCAAGGCTTGAAAGTTTGTAATTAAAGAGTATTTTAAAAATGCCTGTGGAGAAAATGAATGAGAACAATACCTCAGGAAACCAAGGCTTCTCGATTGTCATTAAAAATAAGACAATGCCAAAATTCTTGATGGCATTATAAACAAGGGTCCTTTTCTTTATGCAAAATTTTATTTCAAATAATTTGGTGTTGAAATGTGACCTGAACATGTTTTTGTGACATTCACCCACTTAGGACATGACAACAAGCCGATAGGGACTTTGCGGTGCAATGCTACAGTAAATTAATGAAATGAAAGCTCAGTAATGGGTGCCGAGCCAATTATTTCTGCAATAAACATCAGGACACACTGAACAAAACAGCCTTTGCAGAGAAATGCACATCACTGAATGTCGAGAAAGCATTTACAAAACACACAAAAGAGAGACAATCCTGAATTCACCCTGACAAACTCATCTCTGAGTGACTAACTGTACAGAGGAAGAGCAGGTTTTATATCATGACATGCTGATGAAAGTGAACAGACGCTTTGACCAAAGGTCTTCTATAATAGTATGAGTTTGGGAAGTAACGGTTCATGTATTTGTCACGGTACGGACGTCATGGTTCGGTGCATACAAGACGATGAATCCAGTCAATCACAGGCGATCTACTCTACAATCCAGCACGCGATATAATAAACGCTCTTTCAGGGAAAAAAAACTGAAGAAATAGAGACGATCTATGCACCAAACCAAGAGCTCAGATGATATCCAAGAGCTTGTTAGATATTAATGAGAATGTCTCTCCTCTAATACCATCTGTCAATGACTAGCAATGACAAGTTGCAAATCATCGCTCATTGCTGTGATGTCAACTATAGGATTTCAAACAAATATGGACAAGCAATTTAATACTGTACGTCTTGCCTGGTTCAACGGGAAATACATTAAGACAATAAAGGAACTACATTTGCCTAAAAATTTCATGGGCATTTTAACTCTTTGAACTATTTTCAATTCTATTCCCTTAAGCTACTTGGAAAACTTGAAAAGTGCTTCCTTTAGAGTTAATCATCCATCAGGCTACTGTGACTCACCTTTGCGGAGGCATTCAGAAGCGATTCATGCCTCATGCATTTCAAATACACCAAGCTTTCCTTAGCTTTTACTGCTAACATGAACTTGCCAGCTTGGAGTGGTGCATAATAATTGTTAATCAGCCTGGGAATCAATTGTGATATTTTGTGTCCTATTGTGGGCACAGCAAGGGCACAGCATTTAATCAATAGCCAGCAACTGTGTAAAACGCACTAAGCTTCCTGCTCTAAAACGCTCATTGTCACTAAAATAACCAAAGAATTGGTCTTGGTGTGTAATGGACCTCAGACTCTGGATAGAGGAGTTATTTGAGGCAATTATCAAACTAACACATAAAAAGCATGAGGTTGACGGATGAGAAGGAAGTCACTGATGAAGGGTCTTGGTCGGTCGTGATTGCGAGCAGCTGCAGTGGAAAAAGTGAAAAACGCAGATTAAGGAGCACAAGAGAACAGGAAAAGAAGAGACAAAAATACGGTGGTTAAAGGCAAAATGATTAGCTGCCAAACTCAGTCGTGACTCAGAACTGTCTGAAGAATCAATTTCAGTCCAGTATTTACCATTACGAAGGATTTCTGGTTCTTCAGTTGTTTTTAAGTAGAGAACAAGATATATATATATATATATATATATATATATATATATATTTCACCAAAATAAAAGATATTTATATACAGTATATAAGTTCTGTCATGAAACTTTAGATGGCACATTCCATTATATTGCACACATTTTTCCCATACATAGTATTTATACAGTCTTCAGCTCTTTTCCTTACAGTTTATCAAGCTCCAAAAAGAAGTAAAATGCACAGCAAGTGGTCTATATATCTTTAGCCATCATTTAATAGACTGAAATGTAAGTCATTATTCACTGAAATCACCTTACCATAGAAGACTTCGAATAAAGACTATGAATTATTTTTTTGTTGGAACTTGCACCCAAATGAGCTGCGTAAGGATTCACCAAATTGTGTCCTTTTGTTTTCGACAGAGAAATATATGCATTTGAGAACGTAAATAATGAAAGAATTTGCACTTTTGCCTGCCCTATTCCTCTCTAAAATTATCTGCGTATGATATATGGTTACGCTGGGAGGGGAAACGACAAGGCGATGCATAAATATTCTGCAGGTCAGTAGAAATGTGTTTGCTATGAGCAGCTTCACAAAATTGTTTTCGCTCACTGTTCTGCCGATTCCCTGCAACAAACTCTCAGGTAGAAATCAAGCCCGTCAACATTCAGTAAATAAATGTTACGAGTGCATCCGTGTGACATGCTGAATAGGCTCTAGTGGGAATTGCTAAACCACTGTTTTTGCTCACAATTAGCTGCGTTCAAGGGCACAAAACAATGGATTTCTAAAGCGTCCTTTTAACAACAGCAAAGAAACACAATGGGCTATTAGCTTATTTGCAAACATCGCTTATGAATTCACACGTTTTCAATGTGAAATGTTAAACTAAGCCTGAAAAACAGCACTGTGAGGCGAACGGTGGCATCCATACAAAACACTGACAGATTCTCATCAGAACAATAACGAGTTTGTGGGCGAACGCCTCACGCCGCATTATCTTTTGTCATCGCAGGCGCTTCTCTCCCGCTGTCACAATTACTCAGCGTTCGTAGGTCAGACTCCACCGGGATCGTGTTGGATCGTGCCTGGTCCAAATCGCAGCTGACCCCCAGTCTAGAGACCACGAGTAATTTCAGGCGCAGACCACCAGAGTGATTTGGTCTGGGAAGCGATTTACCTTCAGGATTACCTGGAGCCCCAAGGCAACAGCTGCCTATTATTCAGGAGGCTAATCTGGAGAGAAACAAGGTCCACCGCAAAACCAGCTCCACAAATTCCACTGATGGTCCATAATGCTTAAGGCTCCGTGGGCCAGTGATTGAAAGAAGTGCCCCGGGCCAAACTAATGCTG
Source organism: Meda fulgida (assembly GCA_030578275.1). Lineage (NCBI taxonomy): Eukaryota > Metazoa > Chordata > Actinopteri > Cypriniformes > Leuciscidae > Meda > Meda fulgida. Next base: position 3,439,291 of record CM060631.1, on the reverse strand, counting down.
CCTAAAGACCTCAGGGCCGCAGCGGGAAAGACTAATGAAACCATGGGGAAAGAAACTGTTCAACACAAATTTGATTTAAGACAGCAGGGACATTCAGATATTTATATTACAATCTGGATGGATGGATGGAAACACATGTGTGAATACATATATATTCACACACACACACACACACACACACACACACACACACAAAAAGTGTTTATTCACAATTAAATAAATACTTTTAGATATTAATTTGGACCAAAATCGCTTAATGCACATATGATATAAGGCAGTGGTTCTCATTAATCAGCTCATTAATCCATGTGATTATGAGCTAATGAGTTGAATCAGGTGTGTTTGATTAGGGAGACAAAGAAAACGTGCAGTGTTGGGGGTACGCCAGGACAGGTTTGAGAACCACTGATATAAGGTATGACGTTTGCTGTCATGGATGGCATATGGAACAACGTGGGTAAATGACAACCAAGCTTTCATTTTTAGATGAACTATTTCATCGAGAGCTACAGGAATCATGCATTGCAAATCGAAAAATCTCATCCATTAGCATCAATGGATAAACAATCTATTCTTCAGGCACATAACAGGGATCACATCCGACTGCAAGAGTTGACAGGGATCGGGAGTAATAAATCAGATCTGGCAGGTTCGGCTGGCGAGTCATTAACGGGTTAACAAGCTGCTATGTCGTCACCGGAGAAAAGACCTGGATCCGCTTCACACAAACCCTCTGCGAAACTCAGGACCCCTCAGGACCCCTCAGGACCCCCCTGAACCCCGAAGACCACATGAGATCAAACAGCAGGCTCAGAAAGAACCTGGATGTGAACACTCACCAAAAACAACACCTCAGAATATATGGAGCCCTAAATCTCCCAAATGTGTAAGACGGAGGCAAACAGCTCCTATTGTGAGCCAGAGAATGGGTGGTAACTGCCTATTAAAAGGGGCAGTTTGTTTTCAGTGATGTGATTTATGGCCGGTATTTCTCATGGTGGAGAGACGCCATGTCAAAAAGTGTTTGTTTGGACAATTCTCTGAATTCTAATGGCACAGCTGGTTCTGTTCCCTGATTAAAATGCACCGGCAACAGGAGCCAGGGAAATATTTGCTCACTTCACTTGTCAATTCACAATTTGGAAAGAGCACAAACAACAGAGACTTGTTTTATACATATACACATGTACATGTACGTCTGATGACATTTTAGAAAAGCGAATCTGAAACTGTTGACAATATACTCAGAATTCAAATTAGTTCAACTAAAATAAAGCTACTCTTTCAGAAATATAACTAGCTACACTATATAAACTGCTAACATACAGTAAGTAGCTAACTACATTTAAAGGAGCAATGTTTTTAAGGTGATATAATTAGATAATATGATTCCGTTAAGAATATGCTCAAAATAAACGAATTAAATAATCGAATAATCATAAAATTTAAAAGATATTCCCCCTTAGCTCCAATATAAGTTAATATAGACAAAGAATGTAATAAATTCAACCCAAGGCTATTGCTTATAATAAAAGTAAATGCACCTGTATTATATTATTTTAATATTTCAGGCACATGTCAGCTTTTTTTGTGTATATTGTGCATGCAACTTTCAACTGAGTGAGCTGAATCAATAATCACGATGAAAAAAAGCTGACATGTGCCTGAAATATTAAAATAATACAATACAGGTGCATTTACTTTTAGAATAAGCAATAGCCTTGGGTTGAATTTATTTTGGTTGCATTGACATTTGTATTATAGATGAATGCCTTTTAATTCTTGACACTGGTATTTTTTTATTTATAAAGTATTTTTATGATATACATCATAAAAAATATATGTACACATACTGAAAAGAGTCCTGAAATATTTTGCACCAAGAAAAGACAAAAATTCAAACAACTGAGTGATAATTCAATTTTTTTTTTTTTTGTTCAATGTGTTCATTAAAAAATGAACCATCCAAACGAAATGACTAAATACTTTGCAGTTGCAAAGGTGCATGTACAATATAATATATGGAGCATTCTGACATACAGCACTGCTGTTAACTTGTTCCTGGAAAAGCAGCATTTTATAAATAATGCTCAGACACTGACAGACTATGCGTATATGTAGTTAGTTTAGTAGCATTGCTACTTTCAATGAGTTATTCCCAGGGTTCACGTGCTGTAGTTTCTATAAGGAAACCAAAGGGATCTTCAGCATTTCCTATTGATTATATTGACAATGTTTGCATGCATAATGGCAAGGTCTGAAACCTCCAACCATCTGTCTGTAATTGTGGCAACAGCCACTGTTCACAATGTAATAAAATCATGATGAATAAAACCAAAACATTTTTCCAACTAATAGCAGAGAGGAAGCTTTCGAGAAACCTGATGAAAACCTGCATCCAATCTCATCTGGTGATATTACTGGTGCAGAAATTACACACAGAGCGAGACAGAAATACTTTCTCCTCTGTCACTTCATGAGTCCTGTGGACTTGATCATTAGAAACTCCATATCACTCATGCCAACAGGCCTCATGGGTATCCAGCGACACCCTGGCCAGTCTCTTACTTAAAGACCTCATGAATAATTCACGCACAGGGCCATTAAAACGGGTCGGGCAGAGGGGGGGGGGATCGCACTGCAAGACGACGCAAACATTTCAGAGCAGTTTTCTGCCTGGAGCAGCCACAGGGGAGTGATGAGCGAGACGGGCCACGCTGCCCTCGGCTACAGAGAGCATTTAATCCCATCATGCTGTTTGCTTAAGGACCCTTTAATATGTCATACTTATGAAGCAATTAGTGGCCCTGATGCTATTCCAGAAAACAACTGCGACAGAGAGAGATTTATGATGTGACTATGACAAGCCTACAGGTGTGGAAGGAACTAACTTATAAGTGGGGATTCTGCTAAACTACACTTTTCAGTAGTGAATCACTCAAGCACTTCATATTATGGTAATATGGTAATGTCAATGTATTTGACAAGGGCGTAGGTTCGATTTTGACATTGGTGGGGACATAAAAGTAGTCCGCACTGTCAATGACTTTAGTCTCGCAAAAACTCCCGTTATGATCAATGAAGCTGACTACACTGCACAATAAATCTGTTACTTACAGTACATCATATCTGCACTTGTTTATGGGAGCATTCGTGAACGTGCAGATCTCAGTGAGCGTGTGCTGAACTTTTCTTTGGCACCAGTGACTAATTTAAACGCCTTTGATTGGCCAATGCATTCTTGAGGTCAACAGACAGTTTGTCTGTGATTGGTTGTAATGCTCAACGCTGCAAAAAAACAAACATAAAAATAAATCTTTGATGCAATCTGAATAGATCTAAATGTAATGCTATAATAGACACTTTCCGTTCATTTTCACATTTAAATTTAATCGCGACACTCAAATTATTGAGACGATTCAGTAGTCGCTGGGTATTGGTACTAAATACGTCCCTACTAACTTTGACGCCCCTGGTATTTTTTTCAGTTAGAACGGTGTTGTGTAAGCGGCCCCTAAGTTAATAACTAATGATCTTTGAAACGGAAGGGAATCAATCAAAAAACTAACTTTAGCTGGACAATAACTTTATTCTAGAGCTGCTGTAAAGACAAAATCTCTGTTACTTTCATTTCCTATTATCACTGTAAAGCTGCTGAAACAATCTGTATTGTTAAATGTATATAAATGAAGGTGACTTGACAGAAGATCTGCTGCTGATATGTATTACATACACTACTCTGCTATAGATACAGAGACACACTGATATGAGCATGTAAGAAATGCTGCTGCTGCATAAATATAAATATACATCCATAAATCATACAATTTAAACATAAAAAGACATTGCCTGAAAAAGCAATGCTTAATTGAGAAATACCTGGAGCCTAAACAACAAGTCAATATCTATAACATTTAACTTCTTATGTGTTTATTGGCATCAAAACTTCTCACTATTCCTGGTATGGTGTCAGCACTAGTGTGTATGAAGCTTGCACTGGCATCTGGACACTTCAGGCACTGATAGCCAGGATCTGTGCCAGTCAGTGTGGCACATGATCGAATGGCAGAGCTTATAGAGTCCATTCTGTTGAGTCGGCCTGTTCTTAATGTGGCCAACTGGACAGCAGGCCTTTGGCCGATGAAAGACCACGCTCCTCTAACGGGCAATAGAAGCCACACAGATGCCCTCCGCCAGCACAACACGGAGTCAGTGGAACAAGAAAAACACTTAATGGACTCCACACATTAAATATTTAGACCTACTTTTCTCCTGTAGCCTGACTGTTAACTGCACAATATGATCCTCCTCAAAGTTTACTTGTTTTACTTCTTAACGGGGCCATTTATATAATGGAAAACAGCTTTTTCCTCGCAGTACAGAAGTACCAGCTATATTCTAACTTTTTATTAAAATTGCTACGATAATATTTTTTGCAATACAAAAGGAATCAAATAAGATAAGAATGCAAAGCATTAACTGCTTTCAGACTTGTGTCCTGCTGTAAAATCACGTGCTTGTGAGACATTACGAGTCAGAGAGAACGAGCAGTGAGAACAGAGCAGGTGGAAGTCATTTGTTAGAGAGAAATTGCCAATTTGAACCCTGTGTCCTGCCGTACCGGTTCCTCCGGTGTTCTGTGTGAGCTCACCAAACACAGCGTCTATTAGACTCAAAGAAATAACAATGCAACTATAGTGCTTTTTAATGGGTGGCACGCAAACATGGTCGGAAATGTACTTTTTGTAGCACCTGCCACAATTTTACATAAAACTCCTAATAACAGAGTTAAATAAATAAAACAGTGTGTGTATATATATATATATATATATATATATATATATATATATATATATATATATATAAATATAAATATATATATATATATATATATATATATATATATTACTACTAATCTTATCCTAATAAAGCAAGATTTAGTGACGTGACGTATTTTAACCTATCTAAGTTAGTGCACACACATTAGAAGCAAAAATAAATAATAAATTAAATAAATGACCAGATACTTTGTTTTCTCACTTTATTGTGAAATTATATATATATATATATATATATATATATATATATATATATATATATACAATTTTCAAATTAGTGTTACTAACTCTAATTTTATATAACTATTTATTTTATCTTTTTTTATTCTAGAAGCAAGCTATTTCCTGTGAGAACGAGACGCACTTTTGATCCAGTATATTCATTGTGTTGATTTATCACATGGCAAACTGTAGGCAGATGGAGAACACGGAGAGCAGACGTCTCTGCACACTTCCACAGAAGCGCTTACGGAAAACTCAAATCCTGCACACATGAACCTGAAGGAAATATATCATAATATAAAGGAAAATCTGTTCATACAGTTACCATGAAATCAGAATGGATCCAGTTTACTTTCTCAATACATGTTTCTGGTCTTATTGTGAATGATTTATGAGTGCATTATTCAAAATATATATTTTTTGTCTTAATATTTTATAAAATAAATAAGAAGATCACAAGATAAAAATCCCTTTTCATTTTGGCCACTCTCCTCCACACATGAATATTCTGGCATTTGACACCCACTGTTCACAAAATTCTTCTCATTCATTTTAATTTTTTAATTTTGAACTTTTAACACATAATCCAAGAAAAACATTTACGTTCAACCATTTAGAAGATGCTTTAATCCAAAGAGACTTACAAAGAAGAAATATCACAAGCAATATATCACAAGAGCAACAATATTTGCAGCACACAAAGTATAAAACAGATCATGGTGCCGAAAAACGCAGACTGAACGCAATCTTGTACTTTCATTCACATCCACAAAAAGGAATACTTGCAACCTGCAGCTTTTAATATGCAATGGAAGATTTTCAGCAAAATAACTACATTTGAGTCTACACTAAACGATCACGTGACTTCAGAAGATGGGGGATATTTACTGTAGCACGATTCTTTTATACTTTTATGCTCTACAGGGGAAAAAAAATAATATACAGGTTTAAAATGACATGATGGCGAATAAATAATAACAGATTTTTTTTTTTGTGAACTATCAAATCACTTTTGAAGGTAAAATGCGATGGTGATATTTTCAGTGAAAACTCACGCAGATTTCCCTTCACGGCAATCTGTCCGTCACTGCGGCGCAGACAGCTGTACATCAGCACATCCATTCACTCCTGACACACCTTGTTATTAATCTGGGGAATACTTCATGCCTTTGTCACTGATTTTTACACCCAGATGAGAGTGAATCATGGGAAATGCTCCGAGTGATACAATTTGCACTGGAGTTATCATGGCATTTTGTGCAAATAGAGCCCGGGCTGAATCACCTGCGGCCCTTATAGATGTTTCTTTGACGTTTCACATCAAAGTGCGAGACAGGCTTTTATCTATGTGATGTGGAGACACTGGCCAAGGCCTCATGGTAAAACGCTGTCTCAAATGTGGAAGTTTCTGTCCAGAAATGAAAAGTGTTCTGTATTTCAGATGTGAATTCCTCCCTGACTGTGCCTGCAGCCTCCATGAACTGGACACGGGTCTGAGCTCAAGGGCTTATAGAGATGTGTTGATTTTCTGTTTTAGATGTTAAATTTGGTGCAATGGTGCTTTAAAGATGAGTTTAGAGACTTCTAACATCTAGGAAAGAGTTTACATCCCATTTAAAGCCATCAAAACAGCTTGTGTAACAATTTCACCTCCTTATTTTATACTATTTTTATTTTTAGTACTTTGTAAAGCATTGTGGGCAACTATATTGTTTTATTGTGTGCTTTATAAATAAATTGAAATTGAAAACTGAAATTGAATTATACAATTCAAGACCATTTTAGGACTTTGGGACAATAAAAAAAAAAAAAAACATTAACATTGGTCTATTTACACATTCTGACATTCAACAATGATAAATCAGCTTAATTATGCAATTGCATTCTTTAAAGAGATACTTTCTTTTTTGAAATATATATTTTTTGTCCTCTGAAGAAAGTCATATTGGATTAAAAAGTGAAGAATTTAAGACATTAATGCAGTATCGATATAAAATAAAAATGATAATTATTATCATCAAATATTCATAATTTACAGAACGATTGTCATTTACAACATTAATATATTTAGAGTTAAACAACAATAATAATAATAATAAATATACAGTTTTATATATATATATATATATATATATATATATATATTTTTTTTTTTTTTTTTTTTTTTGATAATTATTTTTAGGCCAATTATAGCAATTGGTTTCCTAAAACACCAGAGGGAATGCAATGTGGTCCAGCTACAAAGTCTAAATAAAACACTAAAAAAAGATTAAATATTGTATCTATTTTTTGCATGTCATGTGACCATTAACTGACACCAGAGAACAGTTATTCAATTAATGAAATATTAATTTACAATTTCTGGAGACAAGTAAAGATTTTACATCCAAGCAGTTTGGCTGACAGAAACCCCTGACACACAGGGAATAATGGATATTCGGATCATTTTTCACCCTAAGAGCAACTCCTGTTCTACACTCACACACTCAGGCAGGTCTGAACGGACATCAAAGCTTAATTTATGTGTATCAAGGCATTTGAAATCAATAAACATCCTGAGCTCATCTAGGAATCACAGAGAGTTTATTACACAGAGTAAAAGTCCTCTGTCATTATATAAGACTGAAAACACGGCCCTTATCAATATTTGAAGAGACACTCCGTCCCTCTATCCATCAGTCAGAAACAACCTTGTAAATTTGAATTTAATTAACCCAGCTGCATATGAAATGAGATGTTTTAATTTATTAACTAATTTGCATGCCAGTGAATTGTGCTGCACTTTCTCTTGAGAAACAAGCAGTCAGAATGCAGTTCATAGATCTCCTTGTGTTGCTCCTCCAGAGTTTTATGCTTATTTAAAAACATCAGGATTTATATTTATGCATGTATATAATTAATTTGTTGCTGAATCCATATAGCAATTTGATATCTTAAATAAAACAGGCTAAGCTCAGAATAGCATTCTAGCTTTTTACTCATACCATTACAGGACCCTTTCTCCATGCATTATAAATATTGTGCAAAGTATGCAAATGTAAAGCCAAAGAGATAGATGGTGAACTCATATGGGAGAAAGGGCAATCTGCATGGCAGAATACAACGGATAAAACACTGACAACGCACCGACAGAAATTCAAACAATAACTGTTTTGTTGCTCTTTAATGTGTCGTGACCGAACGCTTTCAGCGCCTCAGTTCAAGCTGCACGTGAACCGATCATCTCTAGTTATAGCATGAACTAAATGAATGAACATCAGTAGGTATGTTGTTTCAACCGCGGAAAGACATTTTTTCAAGTTAAAGTCCACCGGTGTTAATCTACTAACTCCTGGGACTGTCTGGTTTGTTTGTCTTATAAAATGGTGGATTCGGCGTTATGATTGGTCAGATCGCCTGTAAATCAAACTGAGTGCAACAGTCGGGTTCCAGATGTAAAACCCCCATTCATTTTCTCCACAGGGAAATGGATTTTTAACGATAACTTATAAACCTTTAAAGACAGCCCTACTGTAATCAATGACATTTGCTTCTGCTGAAGACGTTAGCCAACATTTTCAACTTAGTTTTTAAAAGTCTTGTACCTTTGTATTTTTGTCCGATTTTCAAATACTTTTTTGCTTCAAATCAAAGTTTGTAATGTTACAATTCACCTCGTAGCTGATTGGCTTGGTTCATGTCTTATAATGCTTTAAAAAAAAATTTTTTTTAAATCCCTAGGGCCTATGGGAGAAATGAATGAAAACATTACTTCCATAACCAACACCACTGAAAAAGTATAGGCGGTTGATGTTGAACTCTATATTGTTAATACACTGCGTTGTGCATTGGCTGGTCTAAATTAAATTTAGACCAGCAACTAAATTTAAGAGACATATTTCATTGGTTATTTCAAATATTAAATTTAACCGTAAGCTTGGTGAACAGCTTTGGAGAATTTGATGTTTCCCCATTCAAAGATACGGTTCTTGCATGAATGAGGCTTTTCACAGAGTCAAATGACTCGTCTTAAAGAGACTCGCATGGCCTACTAGATTTTCAAAAAAAATGTCAACTTGCAAGTTTAAGTTTAAATAGTATAAATAGTCAAATTGGGCTAATTATACACCATCCTCCATGACTTACCGTCCCTGTCAAACCATAAAAATGCATGTTCAGAGACATCAAACACATGCCAGTCCTGCACTTTAATAGGGTTACATGAATGACACACTTGACCTAAACGAAACCGTAAAAACAGGTTCTCAACTCACATTAAAAAGCATTTTAGTCATCTTGAAAGTTTTACATTTTGCCTAGTGTTTGTAAACACCATGAAAGTGGCAGGAAATTCAGTAATGCATGAAAAATGAATGGCTTTATTACAAGTTAATCTCCGTGCCAAGAAAAAAAACTGCACTGGACTGTTAGAAAAACACAAGCTAATTCCTGCAAAAACATTATTTAAATATGTATGCTCACAAAGCCATGGAAAATACCTCAAAAAACACATTTGTAACTAACAGTATTGCTTCTTAACTCTTGAACATAAAAACCTAATGAGCAATGAGAAATAACTTGGACTATTGACGACCTTGAAGGAAAACTGCTCACGAATGCTTTTCTGCTTGGCCTTAAAATGTTTACCATTAATAGCTCCCAAATGCAGCCATTAGTACAGACGTCACCGCTCAAGAAATGCCCATTAGGCCTCAATGTGCTGCAAAATAGCTCCAGCAACTCTACAGAGACTCGAATGCAAAGTTTGAGAACATAAACGCGCCAGATACTCTTCTCTAATGAGCTGCCGAATGCAGATATTCACATGCAATAAACATACAGTGACCCTAAAAAGCATTCATACACTAAAGTCACACTTAAAGATGTCTCAATGTCAAAACTTAAGTGGCTTAATTGTTCCAGTTCTTCTTGGAAACTTCATATAGGGGGCATTTGTTGTCTCTTTAATGACCAATTAGAGCAACCAGTGATCTTTATAAAATAAATAATGTCATGCTTCAAGCTTCTCATTACTTAGTGGTTAAACTAGTCAAACACTACAGCCATCGGCATTCATCTTAGATAGATTTACACAATATATAACTAATAAAACACACTCGAATCTATATTATATAATTATATAATATAGATTTGAGTGTGTTTTATTAGTTATATATTGTGTAAATCTATCTAAGATGAATGCCGATGGCTGTAGTGTTTGACTAGTGGAGCCAAACTAATTAGTGAAAAACAGCACCATTTTACAAAATCTTTTGAGACACAAAAAAAGACAAAATGTTGCACAGAAACTGGTGAAGTGGTGACTTCTGAATGAACAAATCAATTGACAAATGAATTCCTAGATAGTTACTGGTACAACTACACCTTTGAACACAAATAAACTAGTGTGGTGCTATTTTTAGTTAGTTAGTCCCCAACAAAATTACAGTATACAGTTTTGAATTGGCTCGGAGCATTTATTTTCTTCTTTTTACCCATAAATTATACAATCTGCTTAGAAAGCCCAGACAACTTCCGGCAAATTTAGATTTGCTTTGAAAGTTAGTCTGGCAAAGAGCTCATTCAAGCCCATTTCCAATCCGTCGAAATCGAGGCACCAATCAGAAACATTGGGGCGGGCTTTACACGATGACGACAGCGCTGGGATTTTGAAGCAGATTTTGTAGCCTACATTACAAAGATGGATGCCGCCGTCGAACATCACTCGTTCGAATCAGCTGTCGCGTCTGTTTTAAGCGATTTGAACGTTTCCTTTTTGTTAAAAACCGAGCAAAGAACAATATTCGTTATTTTATATTAAGAAACATAAGATGTTTCTCTGCCGGCTGCTGCTCTGCATACGTCATCTCCTTCATCGCTCTGATTGGTTTTAGGTCCATCCGCGACGTCCGTTGGTGACGCCCCTCTGGAAATGATTTGTCTATGACGCTTTGCCAGACCATAACTCAGTTACAACTGAGAATGGTCTGGTTTTAACCAGGCTACAATCTGCTCATCTCATGGAACCTGATCAATACCATAAAAACTCATTTGATCAGTAAAGGGCATCAAAGACGAGCGTCTCTCCGAGCACTACAGCTTTGATCCTAGAATCCTCTGCATGTAAGACCACAACACACACTAAAATTACACTGAGAAGTATGCACTTCTGTCAGTGTCAGTGGCAAAGTTTGTACATCTAAATATGAAGGAACATGTTTTCCAGTTTTCTGGGCCACATTGTAGATTGTTTTCTCCTAACCCTAATTAACCCTAAGTAACCTGCTAAAATGGATAATTCACCCAAAAATGAAAAATTATGTCATTTAAACAACCTCAAGTTTCACAGCCCCGTAGCTCGTCCTGGGTCGACATTTCATTCGGTAAAGTTAGGCAGTTTGGATTGATGATGTTTAATTTAGATGATCATGTTATTTTACTTATGCATCTGCTTACAAATGCTATCGCTCATTTCTGCTGCTTCTTTGCCTGTGTTTTGATCAGGAGATTCTATACTCTTCCAGAAGATGCATAATAGCGCCCCCTACTGTATAACAGTGAAAACAGAAAGCTGGAAAATTCTGTCAATAGCGTGGAAAGAGTTAAGAGGTGTACACGCACACACCCACACAAGCACACACACGCACACACACACACGCACGCACGCATAGGCCTGAAGTCTTTAATTATAAATCGCTTTAACAAGACCATCAGATGGGCAGAGGAACATATCTTAAGCATTGTTTGCTTTAAGTGCACTTAAACATAGAAATAAACCCAAGAATATGAATGAAAGAACAAGAAAACTAGGTGGCATATAGACAATCAGTCCTATATAGATATAGAAGACACCCTGACAGGGTTTATATCTCACATACAGTCCGGTAAGGTTCAGCTGGTGTGTTTCCATGTTGTTCGTTTCCTTGGGAACACAGAAACCCACTCGCTTCAGTGCTAAAAGGCCTCATGGACTCATTCATAATAAGGTTAAAAGTATCATAGTACTACCACATAAACATATGCAGTGCTGAGGAGGCTACCAGGAAACTGTATCTTGTTACTGGCTAATCACAATTTAAAGTAGTTCACTACACCTGAAGTGCACTCATATGTAACCATTTTACTAAATGTTTCACTACAAACAATATATTTTATATTTACAGTATATATATATATATATATATACACACACACACACACACATATATATTTACAAACTTTTACGTTAGATGTGATTAATCATAATGAATCAATTTGATAGCACTTGAACACTAATATTGTGAAATATTAGTTTTCTACTGTAATATATTTTTAAAATGTAATTTATTCCTGTTACGCAAAGTTGAATTTTCAGCATCATTACTCCAGTCTTCAATGTTTAAAACAGTTGTGCTGCTTCATATTTTTGTGGAAACTGTGATCCACGACAATTGTAAAGTATATGTACATAAATATATGTACATAAATAAAGCTATTGAGAGAGGGAGAGACAGAAAGAGAAACTTTTTTTTTAAAGAGGAAAAAGTAGCTTGATACAGGAAAAGCTACATTATCAGCTCATGCTATTGAAAAAAACGGGTGTCACGGTTGATGAATGTGAAGGAGCAAAACAGACAGAATCTTAAGTAGAACACTGAAACTCACTAGAAATACCTCCCAGCATGAGGCCGCTGCTATCAGCGCAGCAGCTGCAGGGAAACCGCTAATAATAAAAAGTTTAAAACATCCCTGTTTTTGCCAAAGTGAATGTGGCTCTTATCCACCATGTTCCTTTTGAAGGAAGGCCTGTGTGTCTGCCACGTTTGTATATTTAACCGAGGCCGAATGCGAGCATGTACGTACCAAAGCAAACTAACGGAGTGAATAGATTGCAAAGTGTTTCTTCATTTGGCATCCACATTTACCCACTGAACTTCGCCAACTCAGATGCACTGAAGTCCTTAGGAGCCGCCACAGGACATCAGCTGTGTTGAAGTTGGCTTACAGTGGACTGCTGATTCGTAATAAAGCAAGAGCATGCTGGGTCGGCCTTGTTATGTCAAAACAAACTGTTTGCACCCCGAGCGCTTCCGAAGGGAGAAGTAAAGCTGGCTCCTAGCGCATCGTATAAAAATGGGAGAAAAGTATTACAGTATTCTCAGTGAACAAACCATCACCATGACTGCTCTCATGGGTGCTGGTCTTTGCTTTAGCTTTACCCATAGTGCTGCTGTGCCATGCAATGAATAGAGAAAGCAATCCGTAAGCATTTGCAGTTCTGGGCACGTGCTTTTTTGAGCCATTCATGGGAGCTGTTAAAGGTGCATTGTGTAATATTTAAGAGGATCTGTTGACAGAAATGCAATATAATACACATAACTATGTTTTCAGTGATGTATAAAAACTTTACACATTGAACCGTTATGTTTTTATTACCTTAGAATGAGCCATTTCTATCTACATACACCGAAATAGCCATTTTACGCCGCCATGTTTCTACAGGAGCCCTAAATGGACAAACCCGTTTCGTCACTATGTTGTTCTTCATGCAAAGAAGCTATAGGTAAAGTCAGCGGATAAAACCCTGACACAATGATGAACAAGTAATAATAAAATTTGCAATAGCATCTTGCTTTACTGAATAATTAAGTAAATATCATTTCTTAATTCATCTTTGAAAAGAAAACTCATTGCCTAACTGGCTACTCTCTGCTGTCTCAGACGACGACATCTTTCCTGTCAGCCACCGTAACTTCTGTTGGTTGCAATTCGCAACCTCACCGCCAGCTGCCGCTCAAAATTACACACTGCACCTTTGATAACTGGAAAAATATTCCAAGACAACATTGATTAGTAGATGGCACCACAAGAACGATCACTAGTGACCAATCTATTAACTATATAAGTAATTTATATAAAGAAATAGCAATAGCCTTGTGGGCAGCACTGTGTCATTACCATAACTGTGCGGAGACCAAGGGACTGTGTGCAGTTCATGTGTATGTATAGTTATTCATCTGCTGGGTTTGGCAGTCTAGACAGGCTTCCCTGCCGCCTTCCCAGCTTAGATGCTTATTGAAAATGGGAAACTGCAGGTACTTTGGCTCTGCGTTGTTCATCACAGATGGTAAACATAGCAGGCTGGCTTGATAAATAGATCCCATTCTGTTCTCTTTGGCTTCCACGCACAACCTCCCAGCCGACTCTCGAGACACCTGCGTTCATGAAAGTCTGCGGTGACAAATGGCTGTTTATCTACAGGAGAAGGCTGGAAAGTAATAAATGTCCTCGGGTCTACAGTCAAACATCTCAGAGGTCTCACTAGCCTCTGAGTCCTGAGGGACTTACACAGCCCTCTGAGAGAAATAAAGACATGAATAATTTATCTAATATTCTCATAATCCACACTGACCTCAAAATGTGTGGACCTCCACAGGAGAGGGCTTGGGTGAGTCGCAACCCTTCTTTAAATTTTAAAGAAACAAATGTCAGACCGATGCATTCAGATTACACGAGTTTGTCTGCAAACTCATATAATTTATTCTTTTACCTTGTTTTTGTTCCTGAAGGCTCCATACAAACTCAGGCCTCAGGCATGTCTTCATAAAAACCCACATGGACATTCCCCTTATGCATCTAACAGCAGAATCCAAAAATGTGGCTACGACTGATCAAAATGGCTGAGAATATTCATTGTCTATCTCTGTCCCAGGATTAGACCTCTGATTTTCGCAGAAACTGCAGAGGAACTAGAGAGAATTCGTTTAATCTGCTGCTCCGACATGCTGGTATCAAAGACGCGGGTTGAAAGAGGTGCTAGTATCTCTAGAGGGCTTCCTGCATTTAATGTAAATTTTGCATGAGGAGGTTGGCGTGTTAGACACGGTCTAGATGGCAAGCGGATGGTGACTATAGTGACTTCCTGCGTTACACAGATGTAAGCGTTCCGAAGGGATGAGACGCAGATAGAAAGAGAGAGAAAGGACAACGCAGGAGTCATGCTCAGAAATTAAGACCAGACTCAAAAAAAAAGCCTATAGAAAACCTTAATATCTCTCAGCCTTACATGTATGCATGTCGCCTAACATAACTTAAAGGTAATCAATGAGCCAAAGTTGACTTTACGAGCAGCAACAGGTGTGACGGAAAGCTGAAGAGATGATGCAAAGATGCTGCTCTTGTCATGAAGTCTGTGTTCACACTTGGCGGTTTTTCGATTAATACGAACTCTGATGCGATTGCTCTGTTAGTGTGGTTCAGTTGAATAAGTGTGAACGCTGCCATCTGAACCCTGCCATGCACCAAACAAGCGGACCGAGAAAAGGTGGTTCCCGGTCCACTTCCAAACGAACTCTGGTGTGGTTCGAATTAAATATGAACGCAACAAGGATCAAAGACATCTAACGAACCAAAAACAGGACATGATGTCACAAGATGCGACCATAGTTGGGACAGTGTGTGTGTGTGTGTGTGTGTGTGTGTGTGTGTGTGTGTGTGTGTGTGTGTGTGTGTGTGTGTGTGTGTGTGTGACGGAGGAAATGCTGGCACTGTTTTGACTCTTACACATTTTATTAGCGGTTCATGTGTTCTCAGCTGATAAAAATACCATCATACTATTTGTACACACATTCAACGAGCGTGTTTAGTCCAGCATAAAGCATTGTTTTGGATGTTCAGTAAGTTACGTCATAAAATGACAGTGTGAATGATAAACGAACCAGGACTTAGTTCACACTTGTAGTTCGGTTCACACACAAAAAAAAAAAAAAACATGCACTCTTCACGACGGAACTTACCGAACATCAAAAACAATGTTGTGTTCTGGACTAAACGTGCCTGTTGTATGTGCGTAGCTACATATGATGGTATTTTTGACCAGCTGAGAACTCGTGAAGAGCTTATAAAATGTGTAAAGGAGTAAAAACAGCGCCAGGAATCCCTCCGTCACACACACGTGAAGATCTGCGGTGAGGAGATGCGGTTCTGATGCCGGTACTGAACTGTGATGGGCAACATCTTGACTATGATGAGAACAAACAGGTATGATTGAGCATTTTGTCTTGTGACATTGTGATTCATCTTGTGATTCGAATCGAGATCTTTTCAGCGTCTCGGTCCGCTTGTTTGGCGGCACCAGGGTTCAGATGGCAGCGTTCACACTTATTCAACTGAACCGCACAAACAGAGCAATCACACCAGAGTTCGTTTCAATCCAACCAAACATGCCAAGTGTGAACACATCCTTAATGTGCCATTTTCTTTTTTGGTTCAGACCAAAATAACCAAGAGAACCAAACTACAAGTGTGAACACACAAAAAGTTCAAAAACAGTTATATTCCACCCACTTATAGTTTATAGTTTTTTAGGAGTTTCAGAGTTTGCAAGAACATTTGTGTAAATGAACATCCCAAACAAACTATCACTGCACAATTAATTTATAACATGACCTGTAAACAAACTATTCCAATAACACATTTTCACATTCAAATTCTTACTCAGCATCTAGTGATTTTCAGTCTTCCATAGCAAAATGTAACCAGCATTAACTAGCCTGGAAATTGAAAACACTTTTGAGGATGTTGTAATGAGTAAGAGTGAGTAAAGAGTGACACTGACTAATCAAACGAGGTGTAGAATAGGATCAAATATATTTAAATGACATGCACATCATTAAAGAGGGAAAGTAAGTCAGAGGAGGTGAGCGAGCCGGAGAGATCCTGATTGAGCCCGAGGCCAGATCTGGAGAAACACTCGCCTCGACTGTGTGTCTGCGGGCAATGAAGTCTGTTAATGAGGAGAGGTTTCAAGATGCATCTCACTCTCTCAGGTTCAGCTCAATCGTATCACCGGCCATGATTCACGATATGCAGAGGTTCGTTTCAGCCCTGTAGGGGGCAGGAGACGGTTCGCCATGCCATGCACCTATATGAAAGATTATTCATGCAAAAAAACAGTTCGCCCACATACCAAGCGCATCAAAGTCTCGCGCGCACACACAACGCAGCCAGCGCAAACACACATGCTGCAGGCAATTTCTCTCTGCAAATCAAAATATGGGGAAAAGGAAGAGGATGGGTTGCAAGGAGACAACTAAGCACAGCTGGAAATCAATGACGGGCAAATAAAAAACGACCAGCGCTGGCAGATGGGGAACGCAGGGTCATAAATCCACAGCGGATAAAAAAAGATGGCTCTCCAAATGGCGATGCATGATTTAGCTGGGATTTAATGGGACATTGATAAAGTTGTCAGGGAAGTTATATGAGGTATTTCTTTAGGGAGGAGGAGGAGAGACCGACTGCAGCATTCTGGGTAATTGAAAGGCCCTAGGAAAGAGAAAATGATGCTGCGGTCAAGCGATGTGGGCAAACAGAGAGAGTGTGTGTGGGTGTTTGTTTGGGCAGAGAGTGGGCAGAAAAAACGATGGTATGTAAGAGCTGCAGGGCCAAGACTACATCTGTAGAAATCAGCAGTAAAGACCGACTGAGCATGAAAGAAAACAAAGCTCTGTTAGCATAGATGCTAAATAATTACTACGGGAGAAATTAAGAGAAACATATATGGAAATATGGTTTGAAATAAGTATATTATATAAAAACAGTTAAAGTTAGTATGTGGATTTTTGCACTTCAAACTAAAGAAAATAATCCAGAAGGTTTTTTTTTTTTTGTTGTTGCAGCCTTCTGAATAAATAAAAGCTAAAAGAAATGAAGAAAATATTATATGTTAGGAATTATTATTAGAAAAAAATTAGGGCTGTCAAAATTAGCATGTTAAAACACAAGATTTGTTTATTTAACATGTTGAAAGTGTATATGGTGAATTCAGGGTGATTGGGACACTTTTTGCTATTGAGATGGTTTGAAAAAAGTGTCCCAATCAACCTGAATTCACCCCTGACACACTTAACACAGCATCCGTTTTTAAAACAAGTTTGTATGTGGATTTTTGCACACTAAATTAAGCAAAATAAATAAATAATAATATTTTTTTATATATATATATAGAATACTAAACCAAGGCTATACGACAAATGTAATATACAAGGAAATATTATTAGACTAAGAATATATGAGAAATCACTTCAAAAACTTTGAAGTGGATTTTTGCACTACAACTTATGCATTTTTTTGACTATCAACTGAAAAAAAAGATAAAAGGAATGAAGAAAATATAATATATTCAAATGCAAATAAAAATGACTGCACTTCAAATTAAGCATTCAAAAATGTGTTACCTGTAAACACAAACGCTAAAGGATGACTGCGGTTTATAAAACAGAAAAGAGCATGGCTGCAGCAGTAAAAGAAGTCAAATACATTTATATACAGTAGGAGGAATTCCAATTCAAATTTGAATGTAGGAAATAAAAATGTAAAAAATAAAATACTAAAAAAATTATTCCAATTCAGTAAAATCCTCTTCCTGCCATTCCAATTAAATGTAACGCTGATGAATTGAAAGAGTCATTTCTTCAATTCTGAGCTCTACACAATGTTGCAAAAGTGCACATTTTGGAGGTTGTTAACAGTGTGAAAGTGATCGCAGGACATTGAGAGCGTAACGTAACGGGCCGCTCTCTGCAGGTGCAGGCCTCGGTGCTGCAGACAGTAACATCTACTGACAGTGTGAATCAGGCAGTCAGAGGCCACGACACAACATTACAGCATGTGCACATTGTATGTGACAGACCTGCAACCTCAGCTACTGCCTGATTGTTTTTGCTGTACTTTCTTTCTCTGTTGCCATGGCTACAATGTCATGCCACAGAAGG
Source organism: Meda fulgida (assembly GCA_030578275.1). Lineage (NCBI taxonomy): Eukaryota > Metazoa > Chordata > Actinopteri > Cypriniformes > Leuciscidae > Meda > Meda fulgida. The sequence continues at coordinate 3,420,498 of CM060631.1, read as the reverse complement.
GAACAGCGGGAAGCGTACAGTAGCGTTGTGTGGCCTGCAGGAGAATGACATGATGCATTGCAACACCTGTTGTTAAAACATGATGCACAGCAGAAAAACCCTTTAAATGTCGTAATGCTCAACCTTGAGTAGTTTACTAAAAATAATGCATTTGAAATACTCACACGTGTTCAGTAAATACTACTGTCACACACATCATGATTACTTAATTAGAGCTACATCCTTCCCAAACAACAGTGTTATATTAAGTTTGTATCACTAATTTGGTTATTTTCCTGTGAGGTGCTTTAAAACAATCTGTATTGTGTAAAGTGCTATAGAAATACCGTTGACGTCTTGACTTGCAGCCAGTTGCAAGCTTCAATTTCATTCTGTCTCTATGATACGAGTCTAGAACTGAAGCTGCTCTGAATGAAGATCCTGTCTGAACTAATCAGCTTCCACAAAAACACTTGGGTCCACAATGACAAGAGGAAGCATGAAAACAGAGAGCAGTAATTGGACGGAGAACATGCCAGTTTCTGCTGTCACTGCATCTGTTCTGGAAGAAATGAAGGATGAGCTATTGGACTGCAGGATTAAATGATGAGCAGTGAATCATAATCGCTCACTAACGACACGTGTTTGCCAGTACTGTACAACATTCAGAACGGAAACAAATGTCTCTTCAATTCTAATTAAACTCTTGAATTTGAAACGAGGAGGCAGAGCAGGATATACAGGTCCTTCTAAAAAAATTAGCATATTGTGATAAAGTTCATTATTTTCCATAATGTAATGATAAAAATTAAACTTTCATATATTTTAGATTCATTGCACACCAACTGAAGTATTTCAGGTGTTTTATTGTTTTAATACTGATGATTTTGGCATACAGCTCATGAAAACCCAAAATTCCTGTCTCAAAAAATTAGCATATCATGAAAAGGTTCTCTAAACGAGCTATTAACCTAATCATCTGAATCAACTAATTAACTCTAAACACCTGCAAAAGATTCCTGAGGCTTTTAAAAACTCCCAGCCTGTTTCATTACTCAAACCGCAATCATGGGTAAGACTGCCGACCTGACTGCTGTCCAGAAGGCCATCATTGACACCCTCAAGCAAGATGGTAAGACACAGAAAGAAATTTCTGAACAAATAGGCTGTTCCCAGAGTGCTGTATCAAGGCACCTCAGTGGGAAGTCTGTGGGAAGGAAAAAGTGTGGCAAAAAACACTGCACAACGAGAAGAGGTGACCGGACCCTGAGGAAGATTGTGGAGAAGGACCGATTCCAGACCTTGGGGGACCTGCGGAAGCAGTGGACTGAGTCTGGAGTAGAAACATCCAGAGCCACCGTGCACAGGCGTGTGCAGGAAATGGGCTACAGGTGCCGCATTCCCCAGGTCAAGCCACTTTTGAACCAGAAACGGCAGAAGCGCCTGACCTGGGCTACAGAGAAGCAGCACTGGACTGTTGCTCAGTGGTTGATAAAACACAGTGGACCAACACCAGCAGCTGACATGGCACCCCAGACCATCACTGACTGTGGGTACTTGACACTGGACTTCAGGCATTTTGGCATTTCCTTCTCCCCAGTCTTCCTCCAGACTCTGGCACCTTGATTTCCGAATGACATGCAACCACTGAGCAACAGTCCAGTGCTGCTTCTCTGTAGCCCAGGTCAGGCGCTTCTGCCGCTGTTTCTGGTTCAAAAGTGGCTTGACCTGGGGAATGCGGCACCTGTAGCCCATCTCCTGCACACGCCTGTGCACGGTGGCTCTGGATGTTTCTACTCCAGACTCAGTCCACTGCTTCCGCAGGTCCCCCAAGGTCTGGAATCGGTCCTTCTCCACAATCTTCCTCAGGGTCCGGTCACCTCTTCTCGTTGTGCAGCGTTTTTTGCCACACTTTTTCCTTCCCACAGACTTCCCACTGAGGTGCCTTGATACAGCACTCTGGGAACAGCCTATTTGTTCAGAAATGTCTTTCTGTGTCTTACCCTCTTGCTTGAGGGTGTCAATGATGGCCTTCTGGACAGCAGTCAGGTCGGCAGTCTTACCCATGATTGCGGTTTTGAGTAATGAAACAGGCTGGGAGTTTTTAAAAGCCTCAGGAATCTTTTGCAGGTGTTTAGAGTTAATTAGTTGATTCAGATGATTAGGTTAATAGCTCGTTTAGAGAACCTTTTCATGATATGCTAATTTTTTGAGACAGGAATTTTGGGTTTTCATGAGCTGTATGCCAAAATCATCAGTATTAAAACAATAAAACACCTGAAATATTTCAGTTGGTGTGCAATGAATCTAAAATATATGAAAGTTTAAGTTTTATCATTACATTATGGAAAATAATGAACTATCACAATATGCAAATTTTTTTAGAAGGACCTGTATATATATATATATATATATATATATATATATATATATGTATATGTATATGTATATATGTATATATGTATATATGTATATATGTGTATATGTGTATATATATATATATATATATATATATATATATATATATATATATATATATATATATATATATATATATATAATTTACTTGCTTATTGTATGCATGTAGTTACATGTAGTTTTATATATATTTACACTTTTTTTTACCACTTATTTACAAACTGATTTATGCAGCATGTACGCACACATTTCAGCCCATATTCTGAGATTTTTCTCCAGGTGGATGAGATTAACCCTCTAATCTGGCTTTATTTAACACCACTTACTCTGATTACTCACACAAGCTTTTTACGCTGTTGAAACACAGGAAATGTGCGGAGAACCCTTCTAATTAGTTCCAATATCATTTACAGGGAAAAGGGGAATTAACTCTCTCTCTCATTGGCTGTGTGATAAGGTGTTATCTGGCGCTGGGTTTCTATGTGCACACTTTTGATCTTTCTTTTCCCCCGGTGCTTTTCCTCTTTCAAGGGGCCAGCGCTGTACCTCGGGCTGTGCGTCTGAGATTTAGCCTGATGGAGACTCGCTTTAGCGGAGCCCTGTTTAATTAACACGCCTGTATCAGACCCTCCCAGCACTGCTGATATCAGTGCGTTTATACAGGACCATCCAAGCATTCCGGCACACACTCGTTCTGCATTATCACACATGTCAGAATAGTAAAGTGATAAACTCGGAATTAACCCAAATGGAAATGTGGGGATGATGCAGGGATCAAAACATTTGACAAATGAAAAAATCTTATATCTCAACATTCAACCAATTTCATCTGAGATGCCTTTAATGAAGGAAAACAATTTAAGAAACACTAACTCATTTCAATTATTTAAGCAGAAGCTGTTTAACTAAAAGGTTCTTAAAGGGATAGTTCACAAAAAAATTAAAATATGTATATGCTGCAAAAATCAATTAATAAATAACTTGCAGTACACAATATATTAAAAACACAAAACGTATAAAAATAAATAGGCCTACATAAAAATTACTGTAAAAGTCCTCTATTTAGACAATATTTATTTTTAGTTTGTTTTTCTGTTTAGTTATACTATATATTTTTTTCTTTCTTCCATATATTTACTTTCTATGTAATATGTATTGCAATGCATTTATTAATACAAAAATATATTTTTGTTTATAGGCCTAATATATAGTTTGGTGCATGTTTATTTTATGATCTATAGATGTTTTTTGACCCTAGAATGTCAAATGTGTCATCACTTTTGTGAGGACTATGACATTTAAGATCATGAGAAAAACTCTCCTCAAGTGTGTCCATACTTTAGACTGGCTGTGCCTGGAGACGGATTGGAGGAAATGGAAAGTGAGATTGCAGACGGACTGATCTGATGAACGTTTGAGTCCATCACGGGTTTCCGGGGCAGTAATTACTGCACTGACTCTTGGGATTGAAGAGCAAAATGACAGAGGTCACAATACTGATGGTCTGAGTTTGTCAATGAGAAAAGATCTCTGCTGAGAAGACCAGCATGAATTGCTGCAATCAATCAAAATATAAAAATAAGTCATTCTGTGGAGAAAAACAACTTTTATTGTAGAATTCAGAAACCCTTGATATTAGCGACACCGGTGGCCGTTAAGAGAACACTGCTCGTGCTCACGTAACATACAAGAGACTGAACGTGACTCAAGGCCCTGATATACTCACGGTGAAGTTCTTTTTCAGCCTTTGCTTAGAAGTAAAAAGTTGAAAACACTTTGCAGCGATATACTGTTAATGAACATCTCAATACCGTCCACGCTGCTGAGAGCGACATTTCGATGAATATGTAAATATGCGCTGCACACTTTCCTCTCAATAATAAACACACAACACAAACGACAGCGGTGAGAAAACAGGCGTTCAGAAAGCATCTGATCGCAGTGATGTGGATGTTTGCAGCAGCTCTGAGATTCACTGGCATCATGTCGACAGATCATTAAAGGGGCAAAAGGTGATTCTCCACAGAAACACTGATTGTTATGCTGGTTGAAAGTCTCCTCATATCCTGACAGCATTCACTGTTAAGCATTCTAAATGTATTTTTATAAATATGTTTTTTGGATATTGATATTACTATTTGCCTGTTTCAAAGAAATGTTATTTTGCTAGCTTTTAAAGTAATGCCATATATGCTTAAATATAAAAATGCTTGAATACTATGAGTGAAAAGAACCTAAAATATTTAGTGACGTAGATGTAGGGTATAAACAACTGTATTTGACTTCCATTGTTTATTATGGTGTGAAAAAAGAAAAAAAAAAAAGAGTGAAATTTGTGTAGGAAAAGGTTGTGAAACTTAAGTGCATTAACCTCCTGTTTATAACCAACAACAAAGGTCAACGAAAGGGCGAAAGTGTTAACACCACAAGTCAAGTCACCTTTTTTTTATAGCACTTTTAACGATACAGATTGTTTCGAAGCAGCTTTACAGTGATAATAGGAAATTAAAGTAACAGAGCTTGTTTTGTCTTTAACTTTGGCTGGACAATAACTTTATTCTAGAGCTGCTGTAGTTTTTTGATTGATTCCCTTCCTTTGCAAAGATCATTAATTAACTTAGGGGCCGCTTACTAACTGAAAACCCTTAACGCACTCCGGCCCACTCATTCGCACAACAACAGTGCCTGGTGGCTCGAGAACGTACATACACACACACACACACACACACATATATATATATATATATATATATATATATACATACATATACCACAAGCAGAGGTGAAAGTAATGAAGGCTACAGTGAAGGAGAGAAGCGCTAGAAGGTACTTTATGGATTAGCCAAGATTTGACTTTCTTTACCCTACCTGAACAATGGGTTAAAGGTGTAAGATAAAAGGTCACACGACTAACAATATATATCGTCTGTGGAAGGCATAGGATCAGAAATATGGGATATTCACATAAAAACGAGTTTATGCTTTCAGACAACCGGGGAAGGTCTCAGTTTTTAAGTTTTGTTACAAGCTGTTAACACATTGCCAATACAAAAGGTGATGACAATTCTTACATATATGTATAACACCTTTAAGTAAAAAAGAAAGAAAAATCCTATAGGCAGCATCCAGTATAGAGTAAGCAATATGTTAGTGCTTAATTCTAGATGAGGATGAACTTCAGTCCCCAACATCTGCACCAACATGACCGTAATGAAAGGTGATGTTAAAGAGGATTTCTGGTCACAGGACACTTTTCTGTCCCATTAATCTCATATTATCCCTCCACCACCCTCCTATCAGGCCTGAATCTTCACCACTTTAGTCAAATTAACCAGAGCCTGTAATCTCCAACATCAAAACACACCCGGCGCTCAAACTCAGAGACACGCTGAGAGTCACACCACATCTGCAATCATCTGGATCAATCTCAAGCAATGAGACACAAACCAACAGGGTCTGGGAAATGTGGTTTTCTTGGACTAGATTCACTGAATCTAGTTATTTTTGCTGGAAAGTCAACAAAAATAGTGTATATTTGAAATACCCACATGGTATTTTTGGATAATCCAGTGAATGCAATACGTAGAAATGAAAAGTACTTGATCTCAGTTGATTATTTTCTCTTTTGGATACTTGATGGACACAAACCAAAATATCAGATTATTTATGATGTCCAGTCAGGACAAAAACAGCTTCACATTATGAAACAGCTCAAAACAAATATTATAAAACAGGAGTTATAAAACTCCTGCCACAGATATATACACTACCGTTCAAAATTTTGAGGTCATTAAAACAGTGAGAATGCATTGAATTTATCAAAAGTGACAGTAAAGACATTAATAAGAAGATTTCTATTACAAATAAATGCTGTTCTTTAAACTTTCTATTAATTAAAAAAATCCTGATTTTTTTTATTATGGCTGTTCTCAACATTAATCATAAATGTTTTTTGAGCATCAAATTATACTGATTTCTGAAGGATCATGTGACACTGAAGACTGGAGTAATGATGCTGAAAATACAGCTTTGATCACTGGAACAAGTTACATTTGATATTCACATAGAAAACAGCTGTTTTAGATTGTTTGTAATAATATAACTATTCCTACTGCATTTTTGCAGGTTTGGTGAGCATAAGAGACTGAACACCAAACTTTTGAGCGATAATGTATCGGTACAAACAATATAAAAAAATCCTGTTAACATTTTTACTGTTACACAGTATATACATTCTGCATAACTCTATAGTAGTCAAGCAAAGCAAGACATTTTACTCCATTGAGTAAATACTGAAATCGATCAATCAGCATCCAGGACCAGAACTATGTGTTTTATAAAGCAGAATAAACTCACAGCATCTCAATTCAAACAGTTCAGCTGAAGTCTCTCTGTGCCGCTCTCTGCATCTCAATACAAGCGTACGGGTGAAACCCAGGGCACACACACACACAGATTCACTGTGGCACGACAGGGCACGACTGGCACAGAATCCTGAGATCAGGGATGAGAAGACACGAGCATCACGCTTTCGCTGTCAACGAGCCTTCTTCCAGAAACCAACACCAAACAACTTATGCTTACCATTCCATTAACGTATAGATATAATTCCATTAACTATTCGTTTAGTTTTTTAATGACAATTTCTTTTTTTAAAAATCAGTCAGTAACCTCACTAATTTAAGGATGTTTACTTTACACCACACTGTTTTTAACTGAAAACGGAAAACTGTATATGCGTTTTAGTCCTTCATTTACATGACAACAGAGTTTAGGAGACCTGAAAACGCAAGCTTTTGAAAAAGGGTTTCAAAGTGAAAGGTTGTGAAAACAGTGACGTCATGCGCATGCGTATTACGTGTTCATGCATGCGTATTACGTGTTCGCGCATGCGTATTACGTGTTCATGCATGCGTATTACGTGTTCGCGCATGCGTATTACGTGTTCGCGCATGCGTATTACGTGTTCGCGCATGCGTATTACGTGTTCGCGCATGCGTATTACGTGTTCGCGCATGCGTATTACGTGTTCGCGCATGCGTATTACGTGTTCGCGCATGCGTATTACGTGTTCGCGCATGCGTATTACGTGTTCGCGCATGCGTATTACGTGTTCGCGCATGCGTATTACGTGTTCGCGCATGCGTATTACGTGTTCATGCATGCGTATTACGTGTTCGCGCATGCGTATTACGTGTTCGCGCATGCGTATTACGTGTTCGCGCATGCGTATTACGTGTTCGCGCATGCGTATTACGTGTTCGCGCATGCGTATTACGTGTTCGCGCATGCGTATTACGTGTTCGCGCATGCGTATTACGTGTTCGCGCATGCGTATTACGTGTTCGCGCATGCGTATTACGTGTTCGCGCATGCGTATTACGTGTTCGCGCATGCGTATTACGTGTTCATGCATGCGTATTACGTGTTCGCGCATGCGTATTACGTGTTCGCGCATGCGTATTACGTGTTCGCGCATGCGTAATACAGTGTTCGCGCATGCGTATTACGTGTTCACGCATGCGTATTACGTGTTCACGCATGCGTATTACGTGTTCACGCATGCGTATTACGTGTTCACGCATGCGTATTACGTGTTCACGCATGCGTATTACGTGTTCACGCATGCGTATTACGTGTTCGCGCATGCGTATTACGTGTTCGCGCATGCGTATTACGTGTTCATGCATGCGTATTACGTGTTCATGCATGCGTATTACGTGTTCATGCATGCATATTACGTGTTCATGCATGCGTATTACGTGTTCATGCATGCGTATTACGTGTTCATGCATGCGTATTACGTTTTCAAAGGGTATTTCTTGATAAAGTGACATCACCAACTACTGGCCTAACATGCATAATACAGCCATTTTAGTCATTTTGGCAGATCGTTTTGACAATGTTGTCATCTGTTTTTAGTACGTTGTGTTGTAAACATACCCTGAGTCTCACGTCTCCAGCAAAAATTATATACTCGCTAGTTTTTTTTTTTTTTTTTTTTTTTTTTTTTTTTTAAATACAGTCTCTTCTGCTCATCAAGGGTGCATTTATTTGTTTAGAAATACAGTAAAATAGCAATATTGAGAAATAGTATTACAATTTAAAATAACTGTTTTCTACGTAAATATATTTTAAGATTTAATTTATTCCTTTGATGCAAAGCTACATTTTCAGCATCATTACTCCAGTCTTCAGTGTCACATGATCCAATCATTCCAATATCTGATATTTGCTGCTCAAGAAACATGTATTTTTTCAGGATTCTTTGGTGATTGGAAAGTTCAAAAGAACAGCATTTATTTGAAATCTTTTCTAACATTATAAATGTCTTTCTGAATTTTTATTTTATTTATTTAACCCTTATTTAACCAGGGAAATCCTTTGAGAACAAGTCTCTTTTTATGAAGGAGCCCTGGCCAAGAAGGCAATCAAATCAAGAATCAACTCTGAATCAAAAAAAAAAAAATCGTACTGACCCCAAATTTATGTACGACATGTCCTGAAAAGTGAAGTTGAAGCATCGATCGCCCCCTGGTGGCTGGCTGCAGTATGGGTCTAAACCCCGCCCTCACCATGTAATGAGTAAAATTTAAAAAATCCAACTATACTTCAAATTATTTTATTCCAAAGACGGATTCTGTCATTTTAGGCAGTTCTCATAACGCAGAAGTATGTTCAAGTGTTTTCCCAATAAGTTTGCTTTTAGTTAGTTATTCAACGCTATAAAACAGGGTGTAATGCCATGATTGACTCTATGGGCGGGACACTGATACGACAGCTCCTGTTAAAACTGCTCTGAAAATGTGAACGAGATTCAAAAAGATTTTCAGATTGGAGGTAATGGAAAAGGGCTCCATGAACAATTTTCACATTGAATATCAGGATCCTTATCTCTTCTGCAAAATCAAGTAAATCATATGGGAATGACGTGAGCAAAATTACAGAAACAAAATAAGCATTTGCCAAAGTCCACAATCAAAAGTCAGAGATCTCTCAGATTTCTCATCAAATTCTCTCAAGAGTAAATCCACATTCATTTAATGCTTTGATCCAAAACAGCCATTTGCATCAGACAGATAACGCCACAACACACTAATAAGCATAAATAGAGGCCTACACAGCGCACATACATTGGATAAATACACCTATTTCAAATGAGACTATTATTACCCCATTTTAAACCGTTTTTATTTCTATTTTCGGTGAAAAATGTTAGCCAACTTTTCTCTCGCTCCGTCTGGAATGGAGTTTTATTTTTAAAAACCGAGCTCAAAGCATTGCATCATGGGATTCAGAGTCATTATTACCCCTCAAAATGAAAAACATCTTTGTTAAAGGCACAGTTTGTAAGTTTCACCACTAGAGGTCACTTTTTCAAAACAATAACTAAAGTGTAGTGCATACACTAAAGTGTAATGCATGAATGAGCATTGAATCATGGGAGTTGTCTTCACCTCGACAGCCGATGGAAATTAATCAGACAAGACTCGGGCAGAAATCATGTTCATGGATGAGCTGATTTATTAAAATTTTATATCCTTTCGTTATTTTGTTTATGCATGTTCAAGTATCAAGTTATATTTACCACAGGCCTTATTTTACTCATAAATTAAAAAATCCCACAGGAAAATATTGAGGAAACCAGTGGTGAATTAGTATTTGAATGAATGTTTTAATACAAAAATCATACATATTGTGCCTTTAACTGGAATAAATTTTAAAAGCTTTTTTTTTTTTAAGAATTTAAAAATAAATAAAATAAACTGTTAAAGTATCATCAATACATATACCACAGGCCTTATTTTACTCAAAAATTGAAAGAAACCCATTTTAAAACCCCATAGGAAAATCTCGGGGGAACCAGTGGTGAATTAGTCTTGACGTCATCCCTGCGACTCTATTATTATATCTATAGGTTTTGGACCAGAATCTCACTGCATACCAACAATCCTCTCACTTGGGGAATTTGAGTAAACAACAGAGTCAAAGTTAAATGAAACATACGCAAGAACTCCTTAAAGTCTTCCAGCCTCTATAAGAACAACTAATGAGCCATAAACCATTCCTCGGGGCATCGTCCTCCTCTTTATTTAGGAAGACACGACACGCACCAGCAGATCAAGCAACCCGTCCTTAAAACAAGCCGCCACCAGCGGCATCATTAATTCATCAGCAGGTTCATCTTACTCTACAGCAGCAGCGCAGCGCCTGAAGGCCTGTTACTGTGGTAAAGGGGTAAAAATAAAGCATGTTACCTTTAGAAGAGGCGTTTGAGAAGGATCAGGGCCGGCCCGCAGACAGACGGCACATAACAGAGAAAGAAAGAGAGATAAACACAGGTTAGCGTGTTCGTGCATCACATTTCTGACTCAAGTTGACAGAAGCACTAGTGCAGAGACTTCATTCTTACACGCTTTTGTTTCTGTCACTGAGAATGAGAAACTGTTTCAAACGGGTTTCTCAAATGCACATCATTTGTAACTATATCCAGTCCAATCCAACTTTATTTGCTAAGCACTTTTAAACAACCAAAGTCGACCAAAGTGCTGTACAGAAAAAAAGCTGTATGCACCACGAGGCGCAAAATGATATTTAAAATACAACAATAAAATCAAATGAAACAACATAAACATACGTATATAATAGTTTTACATTGTCTTTAGAGTGTGCCAATAGTTCACCTCACAAAAAACATGCCTTGCTTATTCTCACATACGTGAAGAGAGAGAAGTGTTGTGTTTCTGCCGGTGTGAGCCTTCACAAGAGTCATGTGACATCACACTAACACTGCTAGCGGTCGTGTGTATCATCATCTCACTGGTCTCACTGGCCACCAGAGCACAGACTTTGACTGACCCGTCAAACAGATTCATCAGAATGAGCCAATCAAACAATCAATCCTCAACCACTTGCCTCTTTCACTGTTCGGGTAAAATAAGAATTATCGTTCCAATTATATTATTTGCTTAACAAAAATTAAGGCTTTTTGAGTTAAAATAAATAAATAAATAAATAGATAAGAAAAAAAGCTTGATAAAATATTTTTTATATATTTTAATATAATTAATAAATTAATTAATAAATACAAAAAAATAATAAAGTCATGAAATAGGATATAAAAACAAAAAGCTAAATAAACGTCTTTTTAACATTTTTAATCAATCAATAAATAGGATATAAAAAGGTTTTATAAATAAATAAACAAACAGATAAATAAATAACAGATACATATCAAATAAATGAATAAATAAATAAATGACAGATATGAAAATAGGTTATGAAAAAAGTTTTTTAATATGAACGCATGAAAAAAAATAAAAAAAATAAAAATAAAAGACAGTTATGAAAATAGGTTATGAAAACAAAGGGCTTAATAAAAACAGTTTTTATATGAATAAATCAATAAATGACATGAAAAAATGGTGTGGGAGAAAAGATTAACAAAAAATTAAGGCTTTTTTGAAGTTTAAATAAATAAATAAATGACAGACATGAAAACAAAAAGCTAAAGTTAATGAATAAATATAAATGAACAAGAAAACAGAAAAGTTTTTAAATAAATAACCTGAAAATAATGGGGAAAAAAAATAAAGCCAACAGTTGCAACCCATTTTACTTCTATAATGATGCATGTCTGTGTGCAATACGATATTGAACTAAATATATGGAGGGACTCACTTTTATTAATCAGGAACTAATTAAATAGTGAAAAGTGGGCATGTGGTGAAGCTCAAGTCAGCTGAAAATAAAGCCATTTTAGAGTCCGAAAAAATTATTACATTTTCATAAAATGTAGGAAAACAAACAGTTTGAAATAGCATGAACCAATTAATGTAAAACAAGACCATGAACAAGCATCAACAGGTTGATTTTGACCAAAACCACAACTCAGTCAATATATTATAACGTGATATTCTCTCTCTCACTCTCACTTTTAAACACACACAAACCCTCTTGTAAACCTATAACCAAGCGTAGTTGTTTACCCTGCAGTCTGGAGGAGCTGACGAATGATCAACATGCATGAGCAGCTTGTTCTACCCCAACGCCTTCCTCGCCTCATGAAAATGTCAAAGAGCTGGTGCCTCGGCGGGGGCGTTTTATTTCTGCTCCACGGCACCCTAACGGCCGGAGCAGGACACAAACAAACATGCCCTCATTTAGCAGAGCGATGTCTGAGGCGTACAGTACGGCTGGATTACGCAAGGAAGCCCAAAAGCACTCTCTGCCTCTTCTAGTGGCTCTCTCTGGGGAGAATAACTCAGTCACAGTTTTTCGGGAATGCCACGACTAACTCAGACTGAAGAGAGCTTGCTATTAATATTTTATTCCAATCAGAATTCAAATGACCCTATGAGGAATTGAGGGGACCTCAAAACAGCTCTCTTTAAAGGGGCTTTTTAAATGAGGGGACCTTTTGTGATTCCCAAGCTTTCCGTTCTGTAAGCGAAAGCTGTGTTTTGCTCTCTGTTGTTGATTGTGCAATGATGAAATGGCATCAAAGCTCTGCTGACAGATTCGCTGCACGCTTGCGCTGATCTTACAGGAAAACACAAGCAGGAATATCGCGACGGCTTCCAGCGATGCTCTGCCAAGAAAACAAGATTCAAAACTGAGGCCTGGATTCATGTCAGTGCTGTTTTAACATCCGTTTCCAAGTCTAACGGCATTCACTGGAGTTAAAAGAGCACGGAACGATGTTTTCTGATGCAAGTACAGTACAGTAAACACTCAGAGCTTGGTTTGATTGTAAATGCAAAAATCGCCCAAACACTCACTCTTATTACTTTTTATTTTCATAATGACTGGCAGTATATAAATGGATACTGTATCAAAAATCACTTAAAAGTATTAAGCCATAAAACATGCATGAGTAGAAATACAAGTCTTTACACATGTAATACAGTGAAAGTTAACATTTTTACTCAGATGAAATCAAGATACAGTTCATTTTATTAATCATATATTTAGCAGACACTTATTCAAAGTGACTTTTAACAGACATTTTACTTAAATACTAGAGTTCGATTGGATGTACAACAACAAAGTATGAGAGTGAGAAGTGTTTTATCCTCCCTTTTAAAGGCTAATAATAAATCATGCATGATCACAGTTGCATTTTATTGTTTTAATCTAGCACTATGTTCCCCACCCCCTCCCATCATAACAGACCTGACAAACATTCCTGGGATGCAACCGACCAGTCTGAGAGTGTGTGACATGCCAGAGTCAAATGAACATGATAGTGGGACATTTTACAGTGGTTTATAGATTGATCAAAAGTATATTTTTCACAGCTATATTTCACAGCTATTCAGTTTAAACCAGGGTTATTGTCGTTAACTAAAACTAAAAACTATAATACATTTTCATTAACTGAAAAAAAAAGTTAACTGAAATAAAATTAACTTCAACTTTTATTTCAACTAGTTGCTATGCAACATGTAATTTTTCTTCAATAACTGAATAAAACTAAAATGTTTAAAAAATATATATTAATGAAAATGACAACAAAATACTCAAACTTACTAAAAACAGAAAAAATAAAAATTAAACACTGTTTTCAACAGTTCTCGAGTTACGTACAAATACTACAAAATACTTACAAATATTATGCAATTTCTGTGCCACTGGCATAAAAATGATGACCGTTGTCACACAGGTGTCCCCCTGCCCTCATTGGTCAGTCACACAGATAGTCCCGCCCCAAACTCGCGTCATTGGTCGAGTCTCCGCTGCAGTGTCGGACTGGTCGTGATGCTTTTGAAAGCAGCAGAGGGAACAATCCCACTAATGTCTTACTTAGTTAACACTGCAGATTAAACTGATACAATAAGCTATTTTTGCATCCCAAAACCCAAGTTTCACCTGTAAATACAGTAATGATGTGCAATTAACCGTAGTGCTTTCTGCCCTGCTGAGGAGCCGTAATGCTGCTGTCAGCTCAGTGCTGAGGATGAGGATGAACACTGGAAAAGAACAAAGACGGAGAAGCTCAAGGGACTGAGAATTCCTTCTTTGTTCACTGCAGAGCCAGAGAACGAGTGTGTGTGAGTGTAAGATGGGGAGAAAGCCATCTTGTCATTTCAGAGCAGATTTTTAAATAAAGCATAAGAAATAAAGCATCTTTAAAGAGCCGTTTCCCATCAGCTTACAGAGTGTCACATCAAGTTCAGCGTGTTTAGCATGATGCAACCAGGAGGAACACTTTATACTCAGCAGAAACATACAGTGTGTATTTCACTATGGGTCGCTATGATGGCATGTACAGTATCATACAACCTGAGAGGTGCGAATGGTGGAGTATCTGCCATTTTGTTTATACCATAGTATTATTTGCACAGACTGCTTTACATTTTTTTACACAAGTGTGACCAAAGAAATTGAAAAGCATTGGGATGTAAAAAATACAGTATTTAATTCATCAGATTATTAAGTTGGACATTCCTTCTTGGTTAGTTAACATAGAAACTAGGGATGTCGATTTTGTTTATAAATCTGGTTTATAAAATACATCATTATTTAATTATAATATTAAAAGTGTACTGTTGACATAAAATTAACATAATAATACTACATGGCCAGATAAACTAGGGCTGTCAAAAACATTTAAAAAAAATATTTTAAACAGAAAAAAAAATGTATTTGATATGCTGACTAATAAAATACACCAACATTTAATATTAATAACATTAACATTACATTATTGATATATAATTAATATTAGTATTAATATAATATGAATACTTTTAAGGTTGTCAAACTATATTTTTTTTAAACTTCTAAATAAATTCTAAAAAATGTAATCAAATTAATTATACTATGCTGATTACTTAATCAAATAGATCAATATTTAATATTAATAATATGAATATACAATTCATATTATATGTCAATGCTATATTAATATGATATTAATACTTGTTAATATAAAGCATAATATAAAATAAAAAGTATTAAATATTAATTAAGTTGATTAATTCAATTTTATAATAATAGTGATAATATTATAATATTGATAGATAATGAATCAAATGTTAATATTATATTAATATTACATGAATCATATATTTCAATATTCACTAAGATAAAGATCATCCAAAGATGTTATATTTTTGTGAAGAGTAAATTATTGAATAAACAAAATGGCTGGACTGATCATACCACAAACTGATTTGCTGTCGAGTTTTGGTCATAGTTCATCCTAAACTAAATCCTTCACTGTCAAGCGCGTCCACAAAGGCATCACTGTCGAGTTTGTCCCTCGTCCTACAGGCTCAATGGTGCCACAGCAAACACACGGCGATGACAGAGACCGTCATATCACACGAACACCACTCGAATCAAGCGAAAGCTGCCTGAGCGGCCGAAGGGGCATCGCTTCGTGCTCTGTTTCCCTGGCGTGACAGTTCGCCTGGCTGTGCATCACAGTGAAAAGAAATGCACGCTCACAGATGAGTTTCTTTACACCACTGGAACATGTTGGGCTTTTCGGCAGAGCTAGAGAGGGAACAGAAAAATCCCTACTTACAGACCACACAGAGCACTTGATAGCACAAACACTATTTATTTGCAAGTGCATGCTGGGCATTTGACC
The DNA here is from genome assembly GCA_030578275.1 of Meda fulgida. NCBI lineage: Eukaryota > Metazoa > Chordata > Actinopteri > Cypriniformes > Leuciscidae > Meda > Meda fulgida. The sequence continues at coordinate 3,404,501 of CM060631.1, read as the reverse complement.
TAAATCTAGAACTACTGACCGTCTATGCATCCTTAATTATCCAATAAAGGCTTTGCCTGTAGACAAAGAGGCCAGCTCGTGTCACCACAGGCAAGTATCAACTCACTTCATTTAGGAGCAAATATTAGCAAAAACACACAAAAGATGAGGTCCATTTGGCAAAAAATGACTTGTTTAACCCACAGGAATTGTTCACCCATCATTGACTCATCCACATGTCTTTCCAAACCCTTTTTCTTCACGCAACACAAAAAGAGACATTTTTGCAGATGCTATTTCCCACATTCACTGAAAGAATACATTATTAATCTCAAAAGCACAAAAAAAACATTAAAAAAATAAATGTAAAAGCAATTCATATAATTTGTGCACTATATGTTTTCTCAAGTCATGATGTCATGTGTCATGAACAGACTGAAATATATTTCATTATACACTGAAGATCTTCAACTGATGTCAAACCTTGCATAATGCATGGTCACAGAGCCTTTTTGAATATGCATGAACATGAATGTGATTTCAGAACTACAGTTTGACAGATCCTGGTAAATGTGTACTTTTTATATTTGCATGTAAAAGAACATTATTAATATTTCTCCTTTCGTGCTCCACGGAAGAAAAATTGTGTTTACCACCGAAACAGTTTGTAATTTCACAAAGACAAGACAGACGTTGCATATCTACCGTACACTACCGTTCAAAGGTTTGGGGGTCATTGTGATTAATTTGTAGAAATTATTTTTTAAATATTTTATTCAGAAAAGACGAGTTAAACCGAAAGGCATTTATATTGTTAGAAAAGGTTTCGATTTCAATTAAATGCTGTTCGTTTGAACTTTCTATTAATCAAAGAATCCTGAAAAAAGCTGTTTTCAATATTAATAATGATCAGAAATCATCATATTATACTGATTTCTGAATTATCATGTGACACTGAAGACGAGTAATGATGCTGAAAATTTAGCTTTGATCACTGGAATAAATTATATTTTAAAATACATTCACATAGAAAGCAGTTATTTTTAAATTGCAATAATATTCACAATATTGCTATAACTGTATTTTTGATCAAATAAACACAGCATTGGTGAGCAGAAGGGAAACACCGTTTGAATGGTAGAGTATAATTTCTCTAGTCAGAATGCTGGTTTCTCTCCTTCATATTTTATTAGTCTTCATGCATCAACTATAGCTGGAAGCTGTGTGCAAATCAACCCGTTTCAGCGCTGAGGAGGCGCACTCGAGTCATTACACTGAGCGTCAGACAACCCACACACTCCATCCTACAAAACACATCATACGCCTGGGTGGTCAAGGCATGAACGGAGGTCAAGGTCACAGCCACATCCTGGGAAATATACAGCAACATCACACTATTGATGTCAAAAGGTTAATATTACAATAAAACAATGTAACCTTTTTTATCCACATTCAATACGAAGTGCCAAATACTGTACACATTTGATGAACACTTGCATGCAAATATAAAGAAAGCGTCAAATGCATATATTTAACAAATGCTCGCATGCAGATATGAAGTGTCAAATACTGTACATCTATTTAACGAACGCTCACATGCAAATAAGCAGAAAAGTGTCAAATGCATTTAGTTGTCGATCGCTCGCATGCAACGTCAAATGCATACATTTGTATTCATTTTTGCACTTTAGACCTTGTACAAACACCCTTTTATAAGTACAGCAGTCGATTATGTCATTAAATGTAATTAGACAATGAGAGAGAAAAAGATCTATTGGCTAGTTAACTTTAGCAGCTTTAACAAAAATCTACAATCTATAAAAAAATAAAAATGACAAAACTGTACAGATAACTTAAAAATAAAATAGGCATTGTAAGTACAGGATTTAGGAATTGTAAAATCGTAATATTAATAAAAATAATGCAAAAACTACTTGTGTAGTGTTACTAGACTAGTGTTCTTGTACCAGTGAATTTATACATTTAAGTACTGAATAATATTAATTATGCACTTACTATAGGGTTAGGATTAGGTGTGGTTTAGGGTTAGTTGCATGTAATTGTGCACAATTTATTACTATAGTTACTAGTATGTAACTTGTGTAACAAGGACACTAAAATAAAGGTTTACCCAACTGAATGAAATAAATGTGTGTAATAGCATATTATTTAATTCGGTGACATCAACATTGGAAATGAGAGTTGCAAAATGTTAGTGGTTCTGAAATGCTGTTATTATGACACCCTGACATTGTAAACTCAATGATCCGTGTCAGCCAGACATCAGAATCAGCCGTGGTTGACGGGTGATCCATTACTGTCGAGCTGCAGTGGCAGACGGGTCAGGCTCAGGACACGACGCTTCAACCTAAATACTGTGAGTTAAACACACATAACACTGACTGAGTCACTCTTCCTCAAGCACAAAGCGATGATGCCGTTCCTGTCCAGAGGGCTGGAGTCATAAGAGAGCCACCCGTGCCGATGCAGACCAAACATTTGCCGAGGGCAAGTGTTTAACGCGTCCTCTTGGAAGCATGTTACCGAGCTCACGCTTCAGAGCCTCTGTTCATGCGCTCTTCGCTGGCCTTCAACCAAACAATCCCACTCACACACACACACACACACACACACACACACACACACACGATTTCTGACAGTCCTGCTCCTGAACCAATCATGCTGAGGCCTGGACCACATACTGATAATAAACAATACATATTTACTAATCTAGGTCAATGTTAAAGAGATCGTTCACACAAAAAAGAAAATTCTGTCATTAATTCCTCTCCGTCATGTCGTTCTAAAACCCGTAAGACTTTCGTTCATCTTCAGAACACAAATGAAGATCTTTTAGATGAGATCTGAGAGCTTTCTGTCCCTCCATTGACAGCTACGCATCGTCCATAAAGCACATCCATAACGAGATCGTAAAACTAATCCATATGAATTGAGCGGTTTGGCCTTTTATTCACATACATTGATCAGTTAACATAAACAGAAGCTCAACCGAACCTGCTCAATGCACGAGAATGAACCTCATTGGTTCTTGCAGAAGCTCAAACGTGCTGCGTAACACGAGAATGAACCTCATTGGTTCCTTCAGAAGCTCAAACGTGCTGCGTAACACGAGAATGAACCTCATTGGTTCTTGCTGAAGCTCAGACGTGCTGCGTAACACGAGAATGAACCTCATTGGTTCTTGCTGAAGCTCAGACGTGCTGCGTAACACGAGAATGAACCTCATTGGTTCTTGCAGAAGCTCAAACGTGCTGCGTAACACGAGAATGAACCTCATTGGTTCTTGCAGAAGCTTAAACGTGCTGCGTAACACGAGAATGAACCTCATTGGTTCTTGCTGAAGCTCAGACGTGCTGCGTAACACGAGAATGAACCTCATTGGTTCTTGCTGAAGCTCAAACGTGCTGCGTAACACGAGAATGAACCTCATTGCTTCCTTGCAGAAGCTCAAATGTGCAGTCGTAACTCGAGAATGAACCTCATTGGTTCTTGCTGAAGCTCAAACGTGCTGAGTAACACGAGAATGAACCTCATTGGTTCTTGCAGAAGCTCAAACGTGCTGAGTAACACGAGAATGAACCTCATTGGTTCTTGCTGAGTGCTGCGTAACACGAGAATGAACCTCATTGGTTCCTTCAGAAGCTCAAACGTGATGCGTAACACGAGAATGAACCTCATTGTTTCTTGCAGAAGCTCAAACGTGCTGCGTAACACGAGAATGAACCTCATTGGTTCTTGCTGAAGCTCAAACGTGCTGAGTAACACGAGAATGAACCTCATTGGTTCTTACTGAAGCTCAAACGTGCTGCGTAACACGAGAATGAACCTCATTGGTTCTTGCTGAAGCTCAAACGTGCTGCGTAACACGAGAATGAACCTCATTGGTTCTTGCAGAAGCTCAAACGTGCTACGTAACACGAGAATGAACCTCATTGGTTCTTGCAGAAGCTCAAACGTGCTGCGTAACACGAGAATGAACCTCATTGGTTCTTGCTGAAGCTCAAACGTGCTGAGTAACACGAGAATGATCCTCACTGGTTCTTGCTGAGTGCTGCGTAACACGAGAATGAACCGCATTGGTTCCTTCAGAAGCTCAAACGTGCTGCGTAACACGAGAATGAACCTCATTGGTTCCTTCAGAAGCTCAAACGTGCTACGTAACACGAGAATGAACCTCATTGGTTCTTGCAGAAGCTCAAACGTGCTGAGTAACACGAGAATGAACCTCATTGGTTCCTTCAGAAGCTCAAACGTGCTGCGTAACACGAGAATGAACCTCATTGGTTCTTGCTGAAGCTCAAACGTGCTGAGTAACACGAGAATGAACCTCATTGGTTCTTGCTGAAGCTCAAACGTGCTGAGTAACACGAGAATGAACCTCATTGGTTCTTGCTGAGTGCTGCGTAACACGAGAATGAACCTCATTGGTTCTTGCTGAAGCTCAAACGTGCTGCGTAACACGAGAATGAACCTCATTGGTTCTTGCTGAAGCTCAAACGTGCTGAGTAACACGAGAATGAACCTCATTGGTTCCTTCAGAAGCTCAAACGTGCTGAGTAACACGAGAATGAACCTCATTGGTTCCTTCAGAAGCTCAAACGTGATGCGTAACACGAGAATGAACCTCATTGTTTCTTGCAAAAGCTCAAACGTGCTGCGTAACACGAGAATGAACCTCATTGGTTCTTGCTGAGTGCTGCGTAACACGAGAATGAACCTCATTGTTTCTTGCAGAAGCTCAAACGTGCTGCGTAACACGAGAATGAACCTCATTGGTTCCTTCAGAAGCTCAAACGTGATGCGTAACACGAGAATGAACCTCATTGGTTCTCGCACGTCAAGCGAACATGCTTGAGCCTCCGTTTACCACAACTGATGTGAGTTGATGAAGGTTTATATGTGAATTAACGACAGGGTTTGGAACGACATGAGGTTAAGTAATTAATAACAGAATTTTTATTTTTGGGTGAACTATCCCTTTAAATGATCATTCAGTGCTGCTTCCCAATACCAAATGCATTAACTACTGTTAACAATTTTGTTTTTGTTGAAATAACATCCACAAGACACTTCAAGCTATTTTTATTGTTTTTATTGTTTTAACTTATTGGTTTTATGTGTGTTGGTATATGTGGGTAGTATGGATGAATTCAGTTTGTTTTCTATGAGAGATGTCAATTTCGTTGCATACCATGCAATGACAATAAAAGGTAAAAAAAAAACATTTTAAAGCTGTTTGGCCAAAATATATACTTTTTAAATTAATAAAATACATAAATATCAAGCCCAGCCCTTCCCTCAACCCTTATGACGCAGACGGCACCCTAAACCCTAAACAGTCGGCAACACACCAAGACGAAGCTCCAGATAAACTGGGCATGACGAGACAGATAAACCAGATGCCCGTGTGTTTAACCTCGCTATCCGGTGATTGATCAGCATAATCTGTGAGCGTTTCACCGGTGACCTCACTATTGTTCAAGGCTGGTTAGGATGAGCGTTAAACAGCGTTCAGCCCTGTCAGACAACAACCTTTACATAGGAAAGAAACTCGGAGCATCAGACTTCAGCAGCAGACGCAGAACAGACTCTGACAAGAAATGCAAACAGTATTTGTTAATAACTCCCAGATCATACAGCTTTCAGTCTCGCCACCCGCTGCGTGTGCTTGTAGCTCGGTAGGAAAGCGTTCTCGTTTATGGGATGCTCCTCGCTGGATGCTGAATCCTCTAAGCCGGAGGTTTGACGGATACAGCAATGATAAAGCATTCAGCATTTGGTTCCCCTCTTATGTTTTTTATAAGAGGAAAAACTCAGCAAGCAAATGGAACAAGGTACACTTTCAAGACTTGTGGACAGAACAATGCCCATCAAATATGCCTGTATTTTACCAGCACAACCTCATAAAAAAAAATAAAAAATAAACAAAATCACAGAACAAATAGCCTACTCTTTTTAGGCTAGTTTAGGCATCTTTTGAGAAAAATGTGTGTGATTGGGATATTATATTTTCACAATGCTACTTCATTAATTTTGACGTTTGTGTATTTGCACTAAAGCTATAACAGAGCTCAGATGTTTACTCAAGTGCGATGAGAAAATTAGCTTTACTGCACATTTAGGCAAACGTCATCCATATATTTCATGCATGTAGAAAATGTGTGCACAGCATACTACTACACAATGCAGAAATATAAGAATCAGAATAGGCATGCAGTGCAAGCCTCAAAAGACTCTAATCAACATACATTTTCATTTAATTTACAATCAACTTCTAATTACGGTATTACAATGCTGAAATTAAAGAAAAATGTTTAAATAGATCTTTTATGTCATTGCTGCATTTTTAATGAAATTATAGAGGAAGCTGTGCACTTGTATCCTTGAAGCAATAGCCACGGGTTGCATTATTTCTTGTTTCTCTTATCGTTTGTCTTACTCAGAGACTTTTAATTGATCGCCTGCCGTCTCACATTCATGCAAAAGTAGCTGAGGGAAGGAAAACTAGCGCTGATGATTAGCTGAAACTCTAGAAAGAGGAACCACAGACAGAGAAAGAGAGAGAGCGCTCTTTTCTAAAGACTTATTTTTAGTGCACCTCGGCACAGGTGAGCGACATCAAGAGGGACTTGAAGACAGAACTGATAATCATCTGGAGACCTCACAGGATCAGAGGAACAAAGTTCAGATCATACTCGCTCAATTACAGACAGAGACAGACAGTGAGGGAGAGGCAGAGTGCTATATTTTGACATCTTGTAATACTTGGAAATATATATATACAACGGTTCATTCTGGTTCTCGAATCTGATTGGCTGAGAGCCTTTTCCAGCAGTGCTATATTCACACAGTAACTGCACTCTGGCCGTTTCACCATTTGTATCACTGCGCTTGCAGCGACTCATGGCCGTCGAGCAAATCCATCATATTTATAAAATAAAAAATAAATAATAATATAATAATACTATTGTTGTGTCACGAAGTGTAGTTTTAAACGTTTTTTTTTAGGCGAGAATGTAGTTATTTAGACCTCACATATGTGACTAATATATAATCTTAGAGCCTATTTTGTGACCTGTTGAGACGCTTTCACAGGTTCGATCTCCAGGCCGCCAGCGGGCGTTCAGCGCTCATGTTCCCGCAGAGAACAGCGTTATCTCGGCCAGTCCTTCGGGAATTTGCCGCTGGCTCTTATGTAGATTGTGGTTAAACATGAGATAGAATTCATTTGGGGTATATCAATCTTTGGTCTTATTAATCTATTACATGTTCCAGAGCAAAATTAAGTTTCATAATTTAGGCTTTAGCCTATTTCACTTAAATCCTGTACTCGAGTGCGGCTTGTACGTTTGACTGAATTGTTTTTTTATTTTGTTTATTTTCTATTGTGTTTAATAATGACTATATTGTTAATTGCAAAGACTGCTTTCATGAGTGAGTCAGGTCCGTGTATCATCTGATCATTTCATTTCCTGTTGGTAATGGAATAACGAGAAATGAAAAGACGGATGGTTTATTCGTTTTTTCGTTTAGTTTAATAAACGGAAAAGGAGATTTCGGTTCTCATTTTTCGTTTGTGGTTTACCAATCGGTTTATGACTTTGATATTTCGTTCGCACATGTGGGCGATGAAACTCGCTGACATGCAGAAATATGTTGCTAGGAACACAAGTAGTGCTGCTTCGAGGCTTCACTTCTAATGTACGACATTTGAGAGATCGCAAGCCATAGGCTACAGTACGCTGACATGGAGTTTGGTGGTTTATATATGTATAGCCTTTTTAAGAGCATTGATTTTGGAAGTAGGTCCAACCTGTTTCATTGTCCCATTGAAAAATGCAATGAAAATATTTTATATAATATGGCTTGCTTTATATAATATGCTTTATGCCGAGCGTCAGGTGACCAAACTGGAAAACAGATCGCATCGCTTCCGGTTCAGGTCTTTTGTATGTGCTTCATGAAAATGTTTGCGGTTTTACTCAAGATAACTTAAAAGGAGCGAGCAAAGATGAGCACAACCAATGCCCCTCGCATGTGCAGATTGATATTTAGGCTAAACGTTTTTTAATTTTTCTTCTTCACACTAATGATTAGATATTTAAATAGCATAAAACACCAATAACAAAGTGAACTAGGTAGGTTAGCTGATTACCTTAAAAATCCATAGATATCGTAGTCAGCTCTTGCGGCCGTTAACACTTTCTCTGACAAGCGGATGCAATGAGACCCGTTTTCCGGTTTGGTCACGTGACACTCGGCATAAAGCCTATTGTATGGTCAACAAGGATTGGATGTAAAAACAATGATAACATCCGTGATAACATGTCCATAACATTTCCCAGTCGCCTTTTAATGCTGTGTGCTCTTCCTAAATCTATTTACAGGATTTTTAATCCATGCTGTGCTACCTGATTCCATGATAACCATTTTACTAGTGCCAGTAATTAAAGATAAAACGGGTAAAATATCTGGCTAAAACTATAGGCCAATTGCATTGGCAAGTGTTATCTCAAAAGTATTTGAGCGAATCCTCATGGATAACTAAGGATAATGAATTTGGCTTCAAAAGTAAGCATGACACTGATGTATGCATTTATTCATTCAAGAAGTGGTTAAGTATAATGGACATAATTCCACAGTTTTCGTGTGTTTTTTAGATGCATCTAAGGCGTTTGATCGAATCAATCATACTAAGTTATTTATAAAATTGCAACAAAGAGGGGTTTCCCCATATCTGATAAGAATTTTACATTTTTGGTATAAATCAAACCTTAAAAGTTCAGTGGGGTAAGAATGTATCGGAACCCTTTTATATGACGAACGGGGTTCGGCAAGGGGGTCTGTTGTCACCTCTTCTTATTAACCTGTACATGGATGGTCTTTCTATAGAGTTAAATGATTGTAAGACTGGATGTGTAATAGCTGATAGTCTTATTAACCATCTGATGTATGCTGATGATTTAGTTATTATGTCTCCTTATAGTGCAGGATTACAACAGCTGCTTCGAGTATGTTCAAGTTATGATGTGCAGCATGATATTACATTTAATATTAAAAAGAGTTTGGTCATGATTGTTAAAACCAAAGAGGATCTTAAGCTAAATTCCCCTTCTTTCCATATAGATGACCAAGTTTTAAATGTGGTAACTAAAGTTAAATACGTGGGTTAAATGATGACGATGATGCGCAGCACCAGTGCTGTAAGTTGTATGGGCAAGCTAATATGATGGCTCGTAAATTTTATGTGTACAGATGATGTTAAAATAGCTCTATTTAGGGCATACTGTACTTCTCTTTATACAGAGAACTTAAATAAATATAATAAATATGTAAATATACTAAAGCTAAAATGAAAAAGCTCCAGATGGCATTTAATGATGCGCTAAGAATTTTGCTTAAGGTCCCAGGGTGGACAAGCGCGAGCCAAATGTGTGTATCTAACACTTTGCATGCTGTCTTAAGGAAGTATAATACCATGTGTCAGTTGAGTGATTCAAAAAATAGTATCATAATGGTGTTAAATAATATTACATTAGGTGATACAAGGTATTTTCCTGTTTTTGGAAGCAGTGGAATGAAAGCTTGTAATTTTTTTTAACATTTGTCTGTTGTTTGTAAAAAAAAAAAAAAAAAAAAAATTGTATGTATTTTTCTTTTTTGATATGGACCCATGGGTCTGGAATAAAGAATAACAATTAGTTTATTATAGCCTTTAACTTTAACAGTACAGTTCCTATTCATATTTCAATTTAAGGCCTATAATAATGTTACTCTCCAACCCTGATCATTTTGTCAGGTATTCAGTAGCCTACAAGTTCAGCTGATTCAATTATCTTTATCTCATTCTATTGGTGTGAACTGAGTACTCAACGCTTAGTCATACTGTTACATTTCTATTTTCACAATTATTTATTCCGGTGTCTCACTCACACACAGGTTAGACATGTTATCATGGTCATGTGTACCATGTTATTTTTGCTCATACAGTAATTATAGCCTAGATTAAAACTTTTTTTTAGCCTACATTTTAAGTTTAGAGATGCTGAACTATTTTCATTTATTGAAGGGACACATAGGACCTCACCTACTTAAAAAAAAAAAAAAAAATCGAAGAGTCTATAGAAATAATATATAAAACACCATGTCAGCGTACTGTAGCCTATGGCTTGCGATCTCTCAAATGTCATACATTAGAAGTGAAGCCTCGCAGCAGCACAACATATTTCTGCATGTCAGCGAGTGGTGCAAAAGCTTACAGTGGGATTTGTCAGTGTGCTGTACGGACTCTTATTCTGGCTGTCCTGAAGACAGAGCGGTTTGACCAATCAGATGAAAGGGGTGTTTCAGCTCCGCCCACATGTGCGAACGAAATAAAGTCATAAAGTGATTTGTAAACCACAAACGAAAAAGAGAAATCGATCCGAAATCTCATTTCCTGTTTATTAAACTAAACGAAAAAACAAATAAACGATCCGTCTTTTCATTTCTCGTTATTCCATTACAAATAGGAAATGAAATGATCAGATGATACACGGACCAAAGCCACTTTTGTGTTTGTAATTTGACGACGACTCCATATCAATATTGTCTTGTCTCAAGTTTAACGTTTTTAGTATTTTGCACGCAATACGCATGTTCACTTACCCAGTCCCAATTCGAAACAAATTACACCAAAATCCATCATTGTTCGTTTCACAAATGTATTTAATGATCAGTAAAATATGTTGTCATTATTTATATAAATAAACGTGCGATAAAGTAAAATGCGATCAAACTAAAAGTAGTAAAATGCGACAGGGGGCCCTGGCTGTCAATCAATATCTTCCAGTCACGCGGGCCCCTGATTGGTCCGGGCCCGTAAGCAACCGCGTACCCTGCTTACCGATAGTCACGCCTGTGAAGCGACTCAGCGTTCCGTCATTAGCCTCCTAGTCCTAAAGTGACGTTTTAGAATTAGCAACGGAGGCTTGGGCTCAACTGTCAACTTGAGATTTGAATCCGTGGCGGAAGGAAGTATTTCTGCACAAAAAAGGGTTTTTAAAGACATCCGTTGTCGTTTCTTATTCATTTACTCACGTGTGCCGTCGAACAGTTGTATAAACGCAATAACACACTCGTAGCCGTGCGATGTGGCTGTATATCAGTACGCTGTGATTATCCACGACCGAATCACAGCCGTGCTAATATACAGCCATATCGCACGGCTACGGGTGTGTTATTCCACATAATATATTTATATATATATATATATATATATATATATATGAATGCAGAAGCTTGACCTGAAATCCTATTTAGTGGTATGTATTTGAATGCAAAGAGAAAGAAACCCATGTGTGATGGACTATAAAACAGCCAATTTAACCAATCAGCCTAAAAGCTGAAGGATGACTGCAATATCAAGAAGACAAAAAGCCACACTTTCTCCATACAATTAAAGTCATCTTTGAAGCAAGACTCTATTTTTCACTGGGAGTGAAGAGGACGCTGTTGACAAGCGTCATGCATCTTTATTTCACGGCAGTGTGGGACGTGCTGAAACTGTAATAAGCCGCTGCTGTTCCTCAGCACACGCCGCTGGGGGTCGTGACCCCCGACAAAAATATTAGTGGGGGAAACTAGACGATGTGCAGCAATCCACACTGGAATTACTTGAACTGCTTTTAGCGTCAGATGCATGTCGCTCCCCTCTTCCATTTCCAGAGAAATGGCTGGGAAAAAAACACCAGGCATGCAGGGAAAAAGCGAATGCTTTCAGTGTGGCGCTTGACCTCTGCCCTACATCTGCGCTCAATTACGCAACACACACACACACACACACACACACACACTGCATCTGAACATGCGCTGTGCAGCGGTTTGATGAGGCAGGGCTTAAATGCAAAACCCCTTAAAATACATGGTCTTAGATGACTGGATCATCCCTCCCCATCCAACAGGCTCGCGGAACAGGATTTAACATGCTCTTTTGAAATAACAGTAAAAAAGCAGCCTAAAGTGTCATCTAAATATCACGTGACCTGAAAGGCTCTACAGACCCAAATATTACCCTAATCAGCTCAAAATCTGCATTACCACGATGTTATATAATATATTAACCTCACTTCGGATGAAAAAAAAGAATAATAATAAAATAACTAAGTAAAATAAAATATGTAGTATTGTACTGCGCACATCCATAGCATCATGAGTCAAAGACAAAATAAAATAATACACTTTTTTCCATTCCTATCGCCCACCCATAGTATCATGGATCAAACACAAAATAAAATTAAATCATGAAAAAATAAAGTATTACCACCCACATAGTATCATATATCAAACAAACCAATAAAGAATAAAAATAGAAAGATTTTATTCTTACCGCCTGCTCATAGTATCATGTAGGCTATGTAAAATAAAGTTAAAAAAAAAATAAAAATAAAAATAATAATTCTTACCATAGTACTGTTTCAAACACAAATTAAAATAAAATAAAAAATGTAACTCATAAAATAAATAAAAGTAAAGTATAAAGAAATAATTGTATTCTGCCCACCCAGTATCACTGAAAATCTTGTCCTCCGCCACAGCTGCCAAAACTCATTCTCAGGCACATTTAAACTCTACATCGCATTTTGTTGACAACCAACCAAAAGCTGGATGAACTAGTCCTTTAACATGTGTTAAACTACATATGTGTAACAGACATAAACACATATATAAAGATTCAGTGGCAAAAAAACAGCCTTTTTAACCAGAGCGAGGACAGAAAATGGTGATGAAAAATTGAATTATAACTATTTTTGATGTTAGAAACAGAGTAAGATTATATGTGGAAAAGAATACAGCTAGTAAAAAGAGCTTTCTCTTTTCCATTTGTCTTTAAAGCAACAATATTCCCTCATATGAAACTGAGTCGCTGTGTGAGAGGACCGGGATGCTTTATGAAGTGACTCAGCTGATGGCTGACCAGAACTGATGTCGATTCATGTTGTGATTGAAACAGGCCTCAGCAAGGAGCTCCGCCGTGGGGCTCATTCTCAACCAGAATGCCTAGTGCGCGTCATACTGTGTGTAACATGAAGGGCTCTGCGGTATTATAGCCAAACTGCCTTGTTTAGATGCAAAGGTAATAAAGAAACAATGCAGAAGTACAGAGCAGAACACAAACGAGTCAACATGGGCTTTCCAAGTCACGTCGTCACTTCATATTATTAGAACATTCAATCAATTTTTAAATGAAACCCATCCATCAGAATTTAGGGAATTCCATATATTTTAAAATATTCGGGTTTTTTTTGTTTAGTTTTTTTTACTCTGATTTCATTATCATAATTCTTGATGCATTTCATTCAAATGAATTATGAATGGGCATTCTCACACAGTTATATAATATATAAATCAGTAAAAAAATAAAATATAAAAATAAAAATAAGTAAAATATTTTTTTGCTGAATGTATAATAAAATAAAATGGGTATTACCACACATTTATATAATATATAAAGAATTTTTTAAATTAAATATAAAATATAAAAACAAAAAATGCAAAAATAAAATAAAATAAATAATTTTTTGTGGAATGTATGAATAATATAGTAAAATAAAATAAAAATAAAATGTTAAAAGCCATTTTGGGTTTAATGTACAAATCTACATGAAACAAAAATAGAAAAAAAAGTAATAAAATTAATAATATACATAATTATAACTCACATAAAATAAATAATCTTATATTTTATTGTTACCGCCCACCCATACAGTAGCATAATGCAATCAAACACACAGTGTCCTTCACCACGACCCTGCACACTGCTTTCCAATACGCCTGGGACAAACATGATATATGCGTTTGTGTATTTGTTTGTGCCCTGCTGTGGAGGAGAGAACTACTCAGAGTCATCAAAATCACCAACAACTGAGCCTTCTGTCGAGCAGCATCGTCCTGAGATCAACCTGAGCTCACGGATATCTGACTCCAGGTAAAGCATCTTCCCACACAAAACAAATGAATGTTAAGAGCCCCAATAAAGCAGCTGTTCCTGTGTCAGTCCCTGCAGGATGACAATGAAGGTAATGAGACGACCAAACACGCTCAAACGAGTCAGTCATGCATTATCTGACTCCATAATGCAGCACAGTGATTCCTGCCTACAGCGTTACAGCAAAACCATGGTATTGTATCTCAGTTTGAAGCATGCATTGAATGTGATGAGACAAAAAGATGTTGCAAATAATAAGAACAATGCTAATTTCTTTTGCATTGACTCATTATTTTAGTGAATCGCTCAAACAAACTACTTTCAATCATACCCGGCTGAAAGTACTTTAATGAAGTCATTACTCATTAAAAAAGTGTAAATGTGTAGTAAACGCTGCTACGGCAGTTCACTATGGTGTTACTACGGTGTAAATGTGTGTACGGGGGTGTGAGGCTTATTAATTAGTTCTGCCGCTGTTGCGTATGACAGGATGATTTAACTAGCATCTTCTGAGCCGGGAGAACTCTTCCAGAGACGCCACAGCTGCTTTTACAGTCCACAGCGCAATACAGTGAGAAAGACACGCGTTTATAGTGTTCTTCATTTAGCATGAACACCACACACTCAAACAGAACATCTGCTGTTTGATGAACGCCTGAGAGCCTTCAGGTGAAGGACGAGGAAAATAAAAAATAAAATAAAAAAAAAAAACAGAAATGAGATTATGTTCTGCAATAAACATAAAAATGATGCACCTTTGGCATCTTTGGTCCATATTCCTACACTATATTGTACAGTAAAAATCTGTTAATTGGTTAACGGTAAGTTCCTTTACATAGTGAAAAACTATAATAGATCTAACCTTACATTTGATGTAATTCTACAGTAAAATAACTGTACCGTTTTTGGAAGTCATAAAGAAGTCATCTTATAATTTACAGTGAAAAACCTTAAATTGACACTCACATTTGATGCTTTTCCATTGAAATAAGGACTTATCACTTCACAGCATCTTACGTTGTTCAATTAATGTTTATTGCATTATCTGTCGAGTGTGTTTCTTCTATATATTAGTATTCACTTGTGGAAAAGCTACTTGTGATGAACTTTGACTCATTATCTGACTTTTTTTGTTTTAAGGTGGTGATCAGAATTTAAAAAGATTAAAAAATATATTTTATTAATTTGGTATATTAACATTAATATAGTTGCTAATTAAGTTTGGGTTCAATCTATAAAACGTTTTATTTTGTACAGTGTACAGACATGTCTGCGTAAAGAAGAACCCTCAAGAGGTTTATCAAACATACAGTCTTTCAGTTTTTACCATCATCTTTTTACCACCATCTAACCGTTATGCAGATATATATGCACTAGTTTGAAATAAGCAGGCCAAAACTCAGATGATACAATAACACATTTGGTGTTTATTTCCGCTAAGCTGCGAGTGTGTCGACAGAGACTGGCGGACTACAGTCTTCTGGGAATATCACTGTGAATGAAGACACCTGCTGGGAGAGACTGACCGACTGCCAGAAACATCTCACTACGAGGGCATGAACGAGTTTTAAAAATGCATAACCCTGTAAAAGTGCAGATCCTGAAAAAACCCCACTGTAATGTCTGTCTGCTTCATTAGCGGTAAAGCATGAAACGTCTGCAACATCAAACACAACTCCAAAAATGCTGAGAGTTTTCAAACACTCTCCTCTTCTGCCATTGGCTGGACAAGCAGATAGCTCCGCCCCAAACTCGTGCTATTGGTTGATCCAGTCATTATGTCCAGTTTGAGTCACAAACATCATCTTAAAAACACACATCATTCAGTGCAAACCATTTGAGTCTCATTACAAAGCATAACTTAAAAAAAATCTTCAATTCTAAGATGAATCACAACATTTGATTTGAAGCACAAACGTATTTGAAGATATATAACATTTTATGCGGAAATTAACTACTCTGCCATGAAACAGCAATTACTTTTGAAGCATAAAATACGCTATATTTCAGTTGTTGTTTTTTTTACCAAATATGCAAACATATAGTGGAACTGACTCTTATATATTGCACAGCTTCACGGGACCGTGTGATATAAATCACAGCTAAACAACCTTAGAGTTCAAACAAAACTTCATATTTTAATCAGTAAAAATTAATTTCTTTATGAAGAAAATATATGAGATCTTTACCTCTGGAAATATATGAGAAGAATAGTTAGAGGGATAAATGTATAGACTCAAATATGAAAACTTTAGCTTTCTTAGCATCTACTTCTTTTATAAATCAAAACAGACGTTTCTTTTTCAATCTGCTGTTGCAGTTCACAACTGCAGAGACACGAGCCGTCAGACGGGGCAGAAGCAGGGCAGCGGCCCACTGTTTAAAATTGTGTTTTATGAGACTTCTGGATATGGAAATAATTCAAAAATGGTTTGTTCGTTATGTTGACAGCTTATATGCCCAATTGCCCATAGAGACAGATAACAGTATTCCAAGCGAAGGGCAAGTTCAGCGCGTTCAGACGACAGTGTGCTGATGGGAGGACTATCGAATTGATTCACAACATGAGCATTAGCGACACCAGGAATGCCAATGATGTCACTATGCCTGATTGACAGGGCAAACCCCGCCTCCATGAGTACTTGAACCCGACGCTACAACAAAAGCTCATCTCCAGCGTGTCTGCGTCCTTCACAATAACAGAGCATCAGTGTTCTGCATTCACACACTCCCTGTGTCCGTCTGTAAAGCCCAACACCCCTCCCGCTCCTCCCGTTACTTCCGAGACAAATAACGGGATTGTTGCTCGCACCGCCAGGGTCTCGGGGCTTAAAAACACCCCCCACCCCATCACGCTGTTTTCGCCCAAACACAATGGCTTTCGTTCAGGATCTTCATCTGGACACTGAACGAGAAACACAGAAAGCTGCTTTTCTTTCAGCCGTACCAACAAAGCTTTGTCCTTGAGACTTAAAAACTGACATTATGGTGAACCAGGGGAACATTTGAATGCTCACAGGTTTGCTCCTGCATGTCTAGATTTCAATTCACATGCACTTTGCAGGTTTTGCACCATGCAATTTATAAAATGTATATATTTTTTTTATAAAATATTCAGAGAATATTGACTACACGTGAGTATGGAATACTGTTATGGTACAAAATTAGTATATTCTAGTATATATATATATATATATATTATTTAAAAATAATTAATAGAAAATGTGTAACATGCCCAGACTGTTTTTTATTTTATTTATTTCATTATTATATTATTATAAATGTATTTATAACACATGAAATTATTTTATTTCTTAAATTTTGTATGAATTATTCCTTCATTTGATTGAAAACAGTAGTCAAAAACATGCCTCCACTGTTTATTTTCTAATAAAATCTATAATACTTGATAAAATTATTTGATAAATTATTAGTCCTTCATTTGATAGAAAACATACCTTAATTGTTTATTATTTAAATTCCTCAAGATAAATAAAAGCAATAAAAACAAGACTGTACGGTAGAGTGTACAGTTATAAAATGATTGTGTATTGCAGCTCAGATCATTTGATGAGAAATATATGAATATATATCGCAGACTTTTGATTGCAGACTTGCAATAACCAAATGATTGGTTATTGCAGCTCAGATCATTTGATGAGAAATATATAAATATATATCTCAGACTTTTGATTGCAGACTTTGAACACAATCTGAGATATTCTTGAGAGTCTTTATGTGAGGAAAAAATCAGCCGGAGACTAAAGTCTCAGTTTGTTGTCCGTTCAGTCTCAGGGCTGTAGGAGTTATTAGAGGCTGTCTAAGAGAAAGAAGGAGTGAGCTTTTTCCTCGTGTCGAGGGAAGCTCTTGCTATATAGACCAGCCGTCAATTTCCTCTGTGAAAATATTATTGGAGCGCTCTCTGTCCTCTCCCTCAAGCGGCCTGTTCTGTATTTGTCCTGAATTTATGAGACTCCTGCACACACACAAGCTTTAATACAAACACACAAAAACTGACTCTTCCCAACTGACCTCCAGACAGCAGAAGGACACGAGCGCATTAGACACAATATACAAGTCTTGACAGACTACTGATTCAAAATCAGAATCAAATAAGGAATTCAAATCAAGATTCAAATCAAAATCAGATCAATATCAAATCAAAACAACACAATATAAGCTAAAGTAAAAAATTAAATTATATAAAACTAAATGAAATTAGATCAAATGAAATTAAATAACAGAAAAAGAAAAAACAGAAAAAAATACAAATAAAAAATACAAATAAAAAATAAAATAAATCCGCAAAAAACAACGCCAGCTTGTCAAAATCCTATAGAGCTTCTGTAGCCCCGCCCCTTTTCAGCACTGCGCTCATTGTCTTTAGTCTTCCGGTTTATATTTTCACTGCGATCTTACACATTTATAAATGAACTGCCCGTTTTAAAATCTTCCCGGTCTACTGACATTTGCTAAGACATCTACTTTAAACATTACAATGTTCATGATAACTTTTGTTAACTGTTCAATGAGTAAATCCACTTCACCAGCCAATTACTTCAGCGATGCCATAGAGATATACAGAGCGAGCGCAAAAACAGAAGTTCAAAGATAATATCCTAAAGATGCGCACTTGTTTCTCTGGCGCATAAGGTCTATATATCAATTGATAAAAGAAATATTGAATTTCCTGTGTTGCTTGAACATACACATTACACTATCTAAATAAGTGTGATGATTTTGAGTAAATTTCATGAGAAATTTAGAAGAACCAATATTCCACACTTAATCAGGTTATAAACGCATGCTTAAAATCATAACCTTTCAAAAATGCTGTTTAGATGAAAAAAAATCACACTGCAGGACACTGCTTCACACTTCATGTCAAATACCTAAAACAGGAGAAAAGTTGCACCAGACAGCATGTAGTTGACAGGCAACAAAACAAAACTTTCATTCCACGTCCCACACACACACACAGATCTCGACAGGTTCTGTCAACACTCCCAGCGCTCTGTTTGCGCATCAACAAGCAAACGGGCCGAGCTCCAGCAGGACAGTGTGTGTGTGTGTTGGAGGACGAACTCACCGAGGGACCAGATATCAGTAAACAACAGCAGAACTGTGTAAGTCCAAACACACACACACACGGCACGTTCTGCATCTGTGATCCAGTGAGTCCAAAAACACACACACACACACACACTGCACGTTCTGCATCTGTGATCCAGTGAGTCCAAACACACACACTGCAAGTTCTGCATCTGTGATCCAGTGAGTCCAAACACACACACACACACACACACACACTGCACGTTCTGCATCTGTGATCCAGTGAGTCCAAACACACACACACACACATACATACACACACTGCATGTTCTGCATCTGTGATCCAGTGAGTCCAAACACACACACACACTGCATGTTCTGCATCTGTGATCCAGTGAGTCCAAACACACACACACACACACTGCACATTCTGCATCTGTGATCCAGTGAGTCCAAACACACACACACACACACACACACACACACACACACTGCACATTCTGCATCTGTGATCCAGTGAGTCCAAACACACACACACACACACTGCACATTCTGCATCTGTGATCCAGCGAGTCCAAACACACACACACACACACACACACACACACACACACACACACTGCACATTCTGCATCTGTGATCCAGTGAGTCCAAACACACACACACACACACACACACACACACACACACACACACTGCATGTTCTGCATCTGTGATCCAGTGAGTCCAAACACACACACACACACACACACACACACACACACACACACACTGCACGTTCTGCATCTGTGATACCAGTGAGTCCAAACACACACAATGCAAGTCCTGCATCGGAGATCCTGTGAGTCCAAACACACACACACACACACACACACACACACACACACTGCAAGTTCTGTATCTGTGATCCTGTGAGTCCAAACACACACACTGCAAGTTCTGCATCTGTGATCCAGTGAGTCCAAACACACACACACATACACTGCACATTCTGCATCTGTGATCCTGTGAGTCCAAACACACACACACACACTGCAAGTTCTGTATCTGTGATCCTGTGAGTCCAAACACACACACACACACACTGCAAGTTCTGCATCTGTGATCCAGTGAGTCCAAACACACACACTGCAAGTTCTGCATCTGTGATCCAGTGAGTCCAAACACACACACACACACACTGCAAGTTCTGCATCTGTGATCCAGTGAGTCCAAACACACACACACACACACTGCACATTCTGCATCTGTGATCCTGTGAGTCCAAACACACACATTACAAGTTCTGCATCTGTGATCCAGTGAGTCCAAACACACACACACACACTGCAAGTTCTGCATCTGTGATCCAGTGAGTCCAAACACACACACACACACACACACTGCACATTCTGCATCTGTGATCCAGTGAGTCCAAACACACACACACACACTGCAAGTTCTGCATCTGTGATCCAGTGAGTCCAAACGCACACACACACACACACACACACACACACACTGCAAGTTCTGCATCTGTGATCCAGTGAGTCCAAACACATACACACTGCAAGTTCTGCATCTGTGATCCTGTGAGTCCAAACACACACACACACACTGTAGAGTTTGGCGGAGGTTTAGAGAGGACAAGCCTGTGTGAGAAAGTGACAGAGAAAATAATGACCTGTTCCAGCCGCCGCTACCTGCCAGACAGCAGAAACATCAGGAGGAAACACGATTACACGACAAACTCATTCAGTTTTTTGCTACAATCTTATTTGCAGGCTATAAATTAAAACAGATGAAAAATATTCAGTTTGTGCCAATCATGGAAGCCTATAAATAACCAGTGAAAGTAGATTTACTTTTTAGATTTACTTTTCACAAACAAATGTATTATATAATGATGATGATGACGATTATTATTATTATTATTATTATAATAATATGGAATTATATGTATTATAGGTAATGATATCACAATTATTATTGTTATTATAATTATAATTAATAATTATAAAAAATGTGATTATAATTATATATACACTTATATAATAATAATAATAATAATAATAATCATTATTATGATGTAATTATAACTATACGTAGTTATATGTAATCATATTACCATTCTTGTTATTAATAATTATATTATTATTATTATTATATGTTATAATAATCATGTATACACTTATATAAATATAATATGTATTATTATTATTATTATTATTAAATAAAATAAGCAAAATAAGAAATTACTATTGTAATTTCATTATAAAATATTAGTATTTAACTATTTAATTTTAAAACTGTAAAATTACAATATTAATATTTATGGGTGTCACATGACCTCTCTTGTGAATACTATAATAAATCAACTCTGTGCAAAAGAGGAGAAATCATGTGAGCAATTTCACACATGTACTTAATTCGTCCCACATCCAGGGATGTCATGTGTGTAAATGTGTCACACTCACACCACAGCCAAATCTAACTGTGATTTAAAACAGGCTTTGAATGATTGTTAATAGGGCCGCACAATTTGGCCAAAATGTTTGTGATAAATTAATCAATATGACTATAATAATAATTTGAATAATTTGATTTGTCCCAGGAATGAAATTTAAATGGTGTGTGTAAATGTGTCGAACGTGTATGACTTCATATTTCTGACATACAGTAGTTTAACTTTTTCATTACCTGATGCATAATTCAATGCTGCAATTTAAATACAAACACTTTCCTTTCAGAATGTTCATTTGCAGCAACAAGAAAAACGGATTGGTTGTCAGAACGGACTGATATTTTAGCGGCTCCGGCTGTTATTGGTGCCGCCAGAAGTATGAACGCATGAACGCATCACAACAGAAGCGATGATTTAAAAACCTGCTGTATGTGTAACGCCCCATAAGTGTGTGTCTGTCTTTGATTAATCCGTGTGGATTTCTAGGCCGCTGCACTATTGCTCTCCATCCAAACACTGCTACGAGTCCAACGCTCAATTCAAATGCATCGCAGTGTGTGTGTTTGCGTGCCCCACATTCACAATTCCACTAAGTGCATAAAACATCAGCAAAGCAACAATGCACGGTGGCTTTTTGCGATATCTCTCTAACATTCGGCAGGTTTCCAGGGTATCAGGCAAGCTTGCGATGCCCACAAGACAAAACACGACCTCGCTGAACCCGCTCCGGCATTGGGTGGTCCTGTTTCTCTCTAATGTGATCAGCGTCTGAGGGATGCAGCTCTGCTCACGCTGCTCGAGCTGTTGATGGCTCTTTTGTGGACACTGAAAGCATTAGCAGCGTGGGCCGGTCACTTTAGAGTCGCCCTGGGAGCAACACTGTTTGTTAGTGACTCTGAAAGATACTGAGAGCTACAGAATAACCAGACGCTCGCTGAGGACGCTCTAGATTTACACAAAGCTACTAACCATTAAGTAAACTAGTCTCTGCTGCAGTCATTCATTTCTATGTGGGTTAAACTAGTTAGTGGAGCTGAGCTGATATGATCACATTTCAATTTATGATTATATTGCTTTGATAATTCAGGTTCTTTTAATTACATTATTTCAACTATATATAGGGTGCATTTAATTGAATAAAAAAACAGTAAAAATTAGTGTTTTCAATTTTAATATACTTTATAATGTAATTTATTCCTGTGATCAAAGCTGAATGTTCAGCATCATTACTCCAGTCTTCAGTGTCACATGATCCTTCAGAAATCATTCTAATATGATGATTTGCTGCTATATAGCAGATATAGAGTGGTTATAGCAGATATAGTGTGGTATAGTGTGGTTATAGCAGATGTAGTGTGTTTATAGCAGATATAGTGTGGATATAGCAGATATAGTGTGGATATAGCAGATATAGCAGATATAGTGTGGATATAGCAGATATAGTGTGGATATAGCAGATATAGCAGATATAGTGTGGATATAGCAGATATAGCAGATATAGTGTGGTTATAGCAGATATAGTGTGGATATAGCAGATATAGTGTGTTATAGTGTGGTTATAGCAGATATAGTGTGGTTATAGCAGATATAGTGTGGTTATAGGAGATATAGTGTGGTTATAGCAGACAGTGTGGATATAGCAGATAGTGGTTATAGCAGATGTAGTGTGTTTATAGCAGATATAGTGTTATAGCAGATATAGCAGATATAGTGTGGTTATAGCAGACAGTGTGGATATAGCAGACAGTGTGGATATAGCAGATAGTGGTTATAGCAGATGTAGTGTGTTTATAGCAGATAGTGTGGATATAGCAGATAGTGGTTATAGCAGATATAGTGTGGTTATAGCAGACAGTGTGGATATAGCAGATAGTGGTTATAGCAGATATAGTGTGGATATAGCAGATACAGTGTATAGCAGATATAGTGTGGTTATAACAGACATAGTGTGGTTATAGCAGATATATAGCAGATATAGTGTGGTTATAGCAGATATAGTGTGGTTATAGCAGATATATTGTGGATATAGTGTGGTTATAACAGACATAGTGTGGTTATAGCAGATATAGTGTGGTTATAACAGACATAGTGTGGTTATAGCAGATATATAGCAGATATAGTGTGGTTATAGCAGATATAGAGTGATTATAGCAGATATATTGTGGATATAGTGTGGTTATAGCAGATATAGTGTGGATATAGCAGATATAGTGTGGTTATAGCAGATATAGTGTGGATATAGCAGATATAGTGTGGATATAGCAGATATAGAGTGGTTATAGCAGATATAGTGTGGTATAGTGTGGTTATAGCAGACATAGTGTGCAGATAGTGGTTATAGCAGATGTAGTGTGTTTATAGCAGATATAGTGTTATAGCAGATATAGTGTGTTTATAGCAGATAGTGGTTATAGCAGATATAGTGTGGTTATAGCAGATATAGTGTGGATATAGCAGATATAGTGTGGATATAGCAGACATCGTGTGGTTATAGCAGATATATAGCAGATATAGTGTGGTTATAGCCGATATAGCAGATATAGTGTGGTTATAGCAGACATAGTGTGGTTATAGCAGATATATACCAGATATAGTGTGGTTATAGCAGATATAGTGTGGTTATAGCAGATATAGTGTGGTTATAGCAGATATAGTGTGGATATAGCAGACATAGTGTGTTATAGTGTGGTTATAGCAGATATAGTGTGGTTATAGCAGATATAGTGTGGTTATAGCAGATAGTGGTTATAGCAGATATAGTATGGTTATAGCAGATATAGCAGATTTAGTGTGGATATAGCAGATATAGTGTGGATATAGCAGATATAGTGTGGTTATAGCAGATATAGTAGATATAGTGTGTTTATAGTGTGGATATAGCAGATATAGTGTGGTTATAGCAGATATATAGCAGATATAGTGTGGTTATAGCAGACAGTGTGGTTATAGCAGATATAGTAGATATAGTGTGTTTATAGTGTGGATATAGCAGATATAGTGTGGTTATAGCAGATATAGTGTGGTTATAGCAGATATATAGCAGATATAGTGTGGTTATAGCAGACACAGTGTGGTTATAGCAGATATAGTAGATATAGTGTGTTTATAGTGTGGATATAGTAGATATAGTGTGTTTATAGTGTGGATATAGTAGATATAGTGTGTTTATAGTGTGGATATAGCAGATATAGAGTAGTTATAGCAGATATAGTAGATATAGTGTGTTTATAGTGTGGTTATAGCAGATATAGTGTGGTTATAGCAGATATAGGACTGCAAAGCGAAGGCAGAAGTTACGACTGTCATCACGATTTTGGAAACATTATTTTAAGGTAAAAAATCTTCTTTAGTGTTGCTTTAAGTAGCCAGCTTCAGCAAGACGAGATCAGCTTCCTGTTTAATGGATTGTGCTGAAATCTTCCTGTGTAGTCATTGAGAGGGAGCTCAGCGATGAAGCCTGTTTGGAGGAAAACTAATCTCTGAAGAAGGCTATAATTTCACCGTTTTCTGAGTAATTTGATCAAATTGGCTGAAGAGCTGCATCTGCCAGGAACAAACGCACGGCTGTGGACACAACGCAACTCCACGCAGCCGGAGACATGATTAGATTTGAAGATCATGTCCAAATACGTGTCAATCTCTCTTGGAAAGTGTCCAAAGGAAATGAGATTCAATTACCTTTTCAAGATGATGCAGAGTTGCTCCAAAATGTCCGACTGATGATTGAGTAGAGCCAACAGAGAATTTAACAGGAGCTGCTAGAATGAATCCTGTCAGATGAATCGAGCATGTGCTGATTTCCAGACGAATCAGGATGATCAGCAGAATATTAGTGAGGAGTTATCAGGAATTTGTTTAGCTTCAAAATTGTTAGTAGCAGTGCAAATGACTGTCAGCACGTGTGAATATATCGTCTTTAATGCAGTATAACCTTCACTAACCAATTTAAAGACAATTACTTTTCAACTCCAATCATTTTTGAATTATTAGTCTATGTACAAAATATACATCCAGGAATCTTTGGCCACAATGCTTTGCACCACTATTACTGCATCTTAGTTCCTGTCTCTATGAAGCTCCTCCTTCTGAAAAGCACACTGTGCTCTGATTGGTCTGCTGGATCAGTGTGTTGTGATTGGTCAAGAGCTTTGAGTGTGTTTGAGAAATGTCCCGTCCCTTACCATAACCACCAGTTTAACACACTACTAACTAACTCAACCGGGCCCCGCCCCTTTATTCTGCGTATGAATTATTTAAATGAGGAATATTATGGCGTGTTTGTTCCTGGAAGAAACTCAAGACTACAATGGAAGCGTTTCAGGAGTTCAGAAACACAGACGCTGATATAGAGAATAATTTCCGCTGGAGGGACTTTGTGCTTTATAGCTTTGCAGACTTTTTGAAGTTTGAAAACAAAGCATAATCTGAAACCCTTTAAAGATGTAAATGTCAATTTACAATGTCTGAACGTCTGCAATGGAGGAATGGAAGAAATGGAGGGAAAATCCATGTTACTGAGCAAGTAAGTGTAGTAGTGAGCAATTTCATGGATCTATTTGATTTGTCACAAATGCAGGAACGTAAATTTAAAAGCTGTGAGTAAATGTCAAACCATAGCAAAATATAACAAAATATTATTGTGATTTTTCTGATAAATAGTGTGATTTAAAATGTAATTTAAAAAGAAAAACGGGTTGGCTTTGCTTGTTTGCAGGGCTGCACAATTTGGCCCAAAACTAATGGCTAATAACGACAACTTGTTTTTGCGTTGTTTTCCAAAGAAAAGAAAACATTCACAGTAAAATAAGACCCAAAACTTAATTTAGATTCAAGGATGCCCTGCTGGTTCAGTAAAAAGACTAAGTTGACTAGACATGCCATCAATTAGTCTCGTTTGTAGTTCATGAGTAAAATATGTCCTTTGCACATCTCTAATTTGGCGTAAGTTATTGCGTTGTAGTGTCGCCGACACACACAGACTCTGAGGAGGGAAAGATATTAATAAGCAGAGCTCAGCTTTGAGTGTCAGCGGCTGATCCACCAGAAAATCGCAGTATTGATCCGGTTGAGATTTGGCTGCATTGCCGTTCTCCTCCCCGGTGGCCAGCGCTGCACTTCTGCTCTCCTCAAACCACTCCAAAACAGAAGGGAGAGAACACAAGAAAACAGGAAAATGGGAACGAGACAAATGCACAAAACTGCATTTTACTGTAGTGCAAATTTAAAGGGCTTCTGCACTATGGGCTTGATTTGTCCCGAAGTTCTTTATAAAGCACCAGAGCCTCTACAGCAATTCATCCTCTTAGTTAAACACAAAAGAATCTAAGGAAAAAATAATGGCATTTTAAGTATGTGCAGTATGAACTTTACCTCAGATGTTTTGACTAAAAGTCCAAATAAAATAAAAAAAATAGACACAAACGAGTCAACATTTGACCTACACTGAAAAATAATTTGGTGTAGAAACAATTTTCTTTCAAAAATTGCTAGGAAAGCTATAAAAGGAACGTGGAGAGCAGCTCAGATCATTTGATAAGAAATCTTTGAGTACCAAAGTTTGCAATAAAAATTTAGTTTGAGACATTGTTGAAATCTCTTTTAAATATTACTGGGGTCATTTTCTCAGGAGAAACATTTGTTTAATCTCACTTAAAGTCAGAATTGAGATATTAAGATCATGTCGTTTGCAGTGTTGGGGAAAGTTACTTTTAAAAGTAATGCGTTACAATAGTGCGTGACACATTACAATAGCATTATTTTTTTTAACCTTTACTTGTTATTTTAACTTAAAAAAAAAAGTTTTGGCAAAGCCAAAGGGCATTTCGAAACAAATGGCAAAGATATTGGTTAATAAAGTGAGATTAAATACAAAGTATATTTGTATCTAACATTTAATTATTGCAGGTTTGCATAATATTCTGAGTTTAGATTTCACAGATTCAGTATTCATCAAAATAAATATAAACAGTCTTTGTGAACTTTGTGAGTCTTTTGTGTGAGTAAATGCACACTATACAATAACCATCATGTTCACACACGTCTCTGCACTTACACACGATTTCTCACAACATGAGGACAGGACAGCTTAAGTCAATGGGAAACGATGTAACTTTTGTTACTTATCTGAAAAAGTAACTCCGATATTTTGTTGAAAACTTAAAAGTAAAGTGTTACTTCACACATTACTTGGAAAAAAGTATTCTGATTCCGTAACCTGCAGTAATGCGTTACCCCCAACAATTCATTCACATTCATTTGTATAGCGTTTTTCACAATACATACAACACTGACTCAATTTTACAGAACAATAAGGTTCTACATAAGGATAAATGTCTTAAAAGATTGCATAATACTTTCGATAAAGAGTTTATGATAAAGTATGCTTACAAGCTGCTTATTTCATAAAATGTTATTACAATAAAAAAAATGAATCAACTAAATGAATTAAAATAAATGCATAAAATGATGGGAACCCCTACAAAGTTCTATAAACAGTATGATAGAACCCTTTAAGGTTCTATCGAGTCTAAGAGTGTAGGAAATGACAGACAGCAATAAGATTAAATGGAGAGCAAATAGTTCCAAGTCTCTTGAGCTTTAAAAGAACCACCTCTGAGCAATAACATTTTCCTGCGGGTTGGTCTCATTACCACATCTCAATATCAGCAGACACAGATCTCTGTCAACAGATCATCCGATGTTCTTCCAGTCCTGCGACCTGTTTAGACGGACGCATCTCCAGAGCTAAACAAATGCCATTGCATCAAAGCCCGAAACAATTCCTTCTTTGGACAAGCTCTTGCTAAAACAACTCCTCCACAGCTGAGTCAGGCCTTGGAATGAGAAAATATGATATTTGTGTTG
The DNA here is from genome assembly GCA_030578275.1 of Meda fulgida. NCBI lineage: Eukaryota > Metazoa > Chordata > Actinopteri > Cypriniformes > Leuciscidae > Meda > Meda fulgida. Next base: position 3,376,176 of record CM060631.1, on the reverse strand, counting down.
TCAGCTACTTCAGCAAGGCGATTGACTATAAAACAACAAATCTAGAGAGAGCGAAGTTGAGGAAATAAAGGAAACGAGTGACTGGGAGTTTATGAACGCCACAGGGCAGGAGAACAGAAGTGCTGACAGAACATAAACCTCAGCTTGTTAAATATCACAGACATATAACTGATTACACTTCTGAGTTTTAAAACTGCTTAAAAATATGTATCAGCTATGTGAAAACATTTACAACATGTTCATGAATAAAAATCAAGTGACCTTGATCAGCCTTCAAATGGACTTCCATGATGTTAACAGTGAACGCATTAGTTAAACGAGGTAGATAATTAGATTACGTTTTGAGTAATGATTCACTTTTCAATTTATGACAAAATACCTGAGTTACTTCAAGTTTGTTTTCCCATGTACTGACTGACTTATAACTAAATTATTTCTGATCTTCTCTCACTTTTCAGTTCCTTCAAAAACAAGCTGTGAAAAATAATACAAATGTTCTCTAAAATGCTTGTGATGTTTGAAAAAATATTTTTTTTATATACATACACGTTCACTAACTTTCAAAAGTTTAGGGTCAATACAAAATAAATTGATACTTTTATTCAGCAAGGACGCAATTCATTTTCCAAAAGTGGCAGTAAAAACATGTATAATGTTAATTTCAATTTTAAATAAATAGTTTCTATTCATCAAACTTTCTATTCCTCAAAGAATCCTTGAAACACAAACATATGAAGCAGCACAACTGTTTTCAACATTGATAATCAGAAATAATTCTTGAGCAGCAAATCATCATATTAGAATGATTTCTGAAGGATCATGTGACACTGAAGAAAGGAGTAATGATGCAGTAGTGTATATTTATATGTTTGTTTGTTTTTGTTTTTACAAGCATTTTAAAGAACAACTTAATTTTTCAGTCTGTTTTTGATACATTTTATTAAAATGATTCTAAAGGGGGCAGAAAATGTCGCTCATATATCAGCACAAACAAGCGCTGACTTTGCGGAGTACATGGCGTGACACCAGCCTGTCCGATCCAATAAAAACAGCCTCTAAAACGGAGGCTGTCTGACGCTCTTTGACCCTGATATGCTTCAGACACCTTCCCACAGCTTCCTGCTTCCTACTTCCTGTTATGATCCCGGGAGAAGACTCTGTCATGGGGCCACATTTTAAGGACATATTAGCATGTTTTGATGAACACAAATCTTTAGAGATATAAAGGCTAGCATTTTGTCTAGACGCCCATTTAATAGAATAGACCCAGAAGCACATCTCTCTCACACGCACACAGAAAATGAGACCCTATAAGAACAAAGTGGTACATCCTCTTGAAATCGTTCTTCCCCAACAGGAAGGCTTTTCCGAAGCCATTCTTTACAAGCTTTGCCAAAGTGAGTGGCATTATCTGTCACTCGCACACACGGCCAGCTCATGCCGATGTCTCTATAGCTTATGGAAATGAGCCCCGGCCGCCAATTGAAAACACTAAGAGATGAAATCTGCGAGACAGACACAGCGGGAGAGAGAATTCAAGAAGCAGTTTAAACACAGCCCTGAATAAACAGCCCAATCACACGGAGACGGATCCAAATCATTATGGAGAGCCATCCCACAATAAAGAGAACGTATATGGTGCATGTGCGTGTTTACTAAAGAAACAATCTACAAAAAGCAGTGGTGCCATGATTTTACCACGCCAAAGGCTGCTATTAGACAATGTGAAAGCGTATTGCTTTCATTAAACTACAGAAACATCAAACCGATAGATTTTTATATGTGCAAATGATGCTGATGATAAGAGCAACAATTCTGGCAAAAACATATTTTTGCATACAAAATTGTATGCATGCATTTTATGCATATTTACATAAGCACAATTCTTTACCAATTCTCAGATTAGTAAAAAAAAAATAAAAATAATAATAATTCTAATTTAAAACTAATGAAAAAAAAATGGTGTCGAATTACACCGTAATTGCTAGTAAATTTCACACATAATTATAAAGACAGCAAGTAAAAATGAATTAAACATTTTAAATCAGTGCACAGTACAGTAATGTGAACTCATTTAGCATTAAAGTAAAAATAATTAAGTTGTGAATGTGCTTGATTAACATGAGCATGTCACAATACAAAATATCTTAACGGCCCTAAAACCAGGCTTCATTTTTTTTATGCAAAATTTAAGAAATCATTCATTGTGGACTGCACTATGACGAAAACACAAGTTTGGTGATATTGACTCGTAGATCTTCACTGTAAGTGCATTATTGTACACTACACTGCTTTCACTCTAGCTCTACAGACTAAAAGGTCGTAGTAATCGCCCGAGTTTAAGTTGTATTTAACCTGGAATATTCCTTTAGCAGTGAATCAGCCCACATGTTGTCAGCAGGACTCAATACGGCTTAAGAGTATCGTCACAGTCTGTAAGTTACGCCAAGCGTGCACCGCGAGACAGATACAGATACAGGCTGCATTGCTATTCAGAGCCAGAGAGCGAGACGGCATCTCATCGCAGCCGGCAGGACAGGATAGTTCTCCATTCACTCACGGATGCCATGAATAATTAATGCAAGTGGAGTAGATGAATTCAAGTCTCCAAGAGAGCGACTTTGCCCCGAGATAGTCTCGTGGAGCCAGACTTTTGACTTGAAGCATAACGTCTGTCCACACCGCAGAGTTCTGGCAATAAACCACATTTAAAGAGGCCGTATTATGCTCTTTTAGTCTTCATATTGATTTTGGGCTCTACTAAAATAGGTTTTCATGCTTAAATGTTCAAAAAACACATTATTTTTCATTTATTTGAAATTGTTGCAGCTCGTCTCTTCCCTGCCTGTCAGTAACGCTCTGTTTACTTCCTGTCTCTATGAAGCCCCTCCTTCTGAAAAGCACACTGTGCTCTGATTGGTCAGCTGGATCAGTGTGTTGTGATTGGTCAAGACCTTCGAGTGTGTCTGGGAAATGTCCCGCCCCTTACCATAACCACCAGTTTAACACACTACTAACTATCTTAACCAGGCCCCGCCCCCTTATTCTACGTATGAATTATTTAAATGAGGAATATTATGGCGTGTTCGTTCTCGGAAGAGACTCAAGACTACAATGGAGGCGTTTCAGGAGTTCAGAAACACTGACGCTAATATATAGAATAACTCAGAGCTTTTTCATTCTCAAACAGCAACTTTAACACGCACTGAAGAAAGATGAACATGGAAAAAAGCATAATATGGCCTGTTTAAACAATTCACTACAAAGTAAATTATTAGAATGTTTTCATTGGCTGTAAACTATTGGCTTTTGCAAAGTTAACAACTTGGTGGATTAATGCATGATTTTTAATGGATGCAGCACTTAAAATATCCCTGGAATTTAGCCTAGTTCAGTTTCAATCCCAGATGTTTTTTGATGACTCACACAAATCCACAACAAAAGTCTCATAAAGTCGATCATTAAGTGTCTGGGTAGTGTTCCAGTAGCGTTCCCTAAAGCATCGCACAAATGTGTGCTCACAGCACAACTCCATTATGTTAAACTGCTGATGCTGAAGCCTTTTTTTGTCCAGTTTCATTAATAAGGTTGTTTTTAATAAAGCTCTGTCCTTGATAAATGAGACAACCAAGACAATACTGTTGAAAAATGACCGATACTCAGAATCATAACACCATTATTACCATTGAAATTAAAGAGAATGCTGGAACATTACTTTTGCAGGTCTTTTTAATTACATATGACATCAAAATATTTTATTTCTTTGCACTGTCATGCTAACTTACTAGCTGAAGCTACACTCCGGATGCATTTTTAATGGTCAGCATGTAGAATTACTAGGGGAGAGCGGGGCACAACCTAACACATTTTGGTTTTGGCTCAATTATTTAAAAAATGATTAAGTTAGATTCATCTTTTTTTACACAAGCAACATACACATCTCTGCTACAAATGGACACTTAAAGTTTTTTTTCTAGGACCTACCGTTTTCTTACAGTTGCACTGAAAGTGACAGAATTGCAAATGTTACAACTTACCCCATATGCGGGGTTAATAATTAACAGACAGAGGGGTTAGTTGTAACACTTGTGTAAGACACAATTCAGTAATATTGTATCTGCATAGTTTGATATTGTTTGTGTATCTGTATAGATAGATATCCATACATCCATCCCTCATCCAATCATCCTTCTATTATGGATCAATATCATGGAGAGGAAAAGGGCTGCACAGTTTTGCAAAAAATTAATACATAAATAAAATCATCAAATATTGTAATTGCAATTGAATTATATTTGTGTGTGGCAGCTGCATGCAAAAATATTATTATTAATAATAATAATAATAATAATAACAGTAATAATAATAAAAACAAGCTTAAAATCACATTTTAAAGGGTTTATTGCATTAAAAACAGGCAATATTTTTAATAAACAAGTGATCAATGCATAGTTAACAAAATTGTAAAAACAAAAAAAATTCCAACATTGTGTGTGAAAGTCAAACTAAGTTAAATATATAAATAAATACTCAAATCTGAAAAGTTGTGTGGCTCCCTGTCCCTGTTTTCATTTGATTATCATTGTACACTTGGCGGTTTAGTTGTAACACTGAGCTACAACTAACCCCGCTGTGTAAAAAATATTTTAAGCCTAGCTAACAGTTGCTAGGAGTTGCTGACATGTTTCAAAACGGTGCTGTGTTTTAGCCAACAAGACAGTGATTAAGGTAATATGAAGTTAGATTTGGTGACGTACACACAACTCAGAAACCGAAAAAAACATATGAAAAAATGTACTTGCATGGTGTCAAAACACTCTTTGTCCAGTATCTTCACCAAATCTTATCAAAACTTTCCACAAATTCACGGGAGAGCGTCTTTTGGCAGCGAGAGAAAGGAGCAGAAACACAACCGGCTTGATCCTGACTAACTATGTAAAACGTCCGTGTTACATTTAACCCCGCGTTAGGTTGTGCCCCGCGCTCCCCTACATGATGAAATGGATGAGGTCATTTATAACGGATGTTAAGTTGTTCACCACATAAAGCTTTCAGAGCAATAACAACTCAAAGCAAAACAAGACTGGATCATATTACAAGAAACAAATCTGCCTTCAAGCACGCAATTCACATTACTGTTTGACTCCAGAACTATGTTAGACTCATAAACAAAGATTGTGATGGGTTGTGCTCATGTGGGAAGGTTATGTGCCAACAGTCATTGACTCACAAAATCAAAAGAAACATGGCGGTTCTGAGAGAGATCACAGATCAGACAGACTTCAGCACATGCTCTTTACAGCAGCAGTTCAGTCCGAAAAACAGCATTTTAACACTCCAAGAGTTGCTAAAGGTCCGACATTTTGTATTTATACTACAGTGTTAACCCAAGTGTCGTAACATGGTGCTCAAAGACCAGAACTGATGTTGGGAACTCCCATAAAATGTATAGTTATAGGTTATAATATATATATATATATAAATTATTTATTTTTTTAACCTTCCTATTGTGTGGTCAATTTCACTCACATTTGATCTTTAAACTTCTTGCAACTTTGGTTAATCTATTTCTTCTCAAATGTGACTTTTTTCGAAATAGGATCATGCAAAGTTGACACACAAAGCCATGTTTACATGCACCCAAATAATCTGTTTAGAACCGTTTTAAACGGATCTGTTTGTACCGCATTCATTGCTCAGCTGGACTGAGAATCCTTCATGTAAACTCAAAGGGTCCGGCTGACCTCGATCTGAAATGTTAGATAAGAGGAGGTCCGACGTAGAACTGAAATAATCTGATCAACAGAATGTAAATTATTGAATACAACTATCTTCGTTTGTTTATTATAAGATCTCGGTTAACATTGTTACAAATGTGCATATGTTTATTACAGTACATCTTACAAACTGGTTAGTGGAAAAATAGTGACTAAATATTTCCAAAAGATCTGGCATTTACATCAGCTTTTCTTTTAGGTGTCATAAAGGAAAAAACGACAATTATTGCAGTGGTTTTCTCCAGGTGTGAATGCACTGACACTGTTTTTTCGGAATAATTTTACTGCAGATGTAAATGAAAATGTTAATCAGCCTGCAAAGTTTAAGGTTCATATAAACAAAACTTTCACAATCTCAAATCCGATTGGATTTATTCAGATTGACAAATTAATGTCTGTAAACATACTTTGTGCATATGATGGTTTTGGAGTCAAACTGACCCGCTTTGGTTTCCATGCAATATTTCTTATAGTCTGTAACAATCTCAAATAAAGGTTTTCGTAAATAAACCAATTCATGCAATTCAATTCAATTCAACACAAACACACAACTTATTCAATAGCAGGATGGTTAAAAAGATCTAGGATTGGTGCATCTTAAAGAAAATCTCAATTACCGGCGCAAACAACAAAGAGTTATAGAGTTCGTGCCACAGTTGTAACGCAGGGACAGTTTATTCAGATTGAATCTAGAGCCGCACATCAACTGCACGAAGCTGATCCCTGGAGAAAAGAGACATTTCTTTGTTTACCGTCCCGTTAGGAGAAACGGAGGTCTCTAGAGACGCGGATGATCCAAACATTCGCAACACACCCTGTGAGGTTCAGAACAGGGATTCCTCTCACACGCATGCCCCAGAGGACCCTTAAACAGAAACGTGGATTTACATGAGCATCTGATGAAAGGCAGGAACAGCTTACAGTGGAGAGATACAGTACGAATGATGCTGTTTATCAGCACTGGACGCTGGAAATAGAACTTCACTGCAATTTAAAGGGGCTCAGAAAATAATAAAAACAATAATAATAATAATAAGGCTTTTTTTTATTTCACCTTTCCTTCAGTGTTTAATAAGCCATTTGTACATGTAAACAATCTGCAAACAAAACACTTGCCTGAAACGCTTCGTTTTCCTGCCATTTTTTCTGTGACTTATGCGTGCTATCAGAATTATCATAATAAATACAAGTTTCCTAGTCAGAAATTGGACATGCATGCCCTCTGAAGTCGTATTTACTACTGGGAAACCCGAGTTTGATACCCGAGTTTCCAAGTTTGGTGTGCCATAAACTTTAAACAGAGAGGAGAACGATTTCTTTATTATTTTTTCCACAACATCTACATCGCCTTGTCATTATAGTGCATATTTACATGAATGAATAATCATTTGAAGCGTATTGTGTGTTTTATACACACCAAAAATAGCCTGTTTGACTGAAATTCCAGAATCATCTTATTATCTGACAATCATTATATAGATAGATATTAATAGATAGTAATGTGTATTTGGTTGTCAAAGAATGGGATGCTACATTTTATTCAAAACTAAATATCTTCAATACTTTTTTGCTTTAATAAGATTTCTCCAATAAATGGGCATCCTCCATGATTTCTGTTCTTTCGGGCAACAAAGCTCTTGAACGCGACGCGCTCGTAATCACCACTTCAGAAGTGGGAATAGATCATTTTTTTGAAGGCGGCATTATCTACGACATCATGTGACACATTTGCATAATGCCCGCCCACTGGCTGCTTTGGTCCACCCTCAAAGAACAACTGGGTATAAGCGATTTTGTTATTTTTATAGATTTAACACAAATGCCATATACCTTAGCTATAATACTGTTTACAGCTGCTCTGAAGCCTTGTGTGCTGAAACAGAGTACTTATTTATTGAGAGACAAGATAACATTTTTTAAATACATTTAGGTTCTACTGTTTTAAATACATCCGTTAAACATATCCGAGTAAAAATGTTGTAATTTACATTAAAAACAGTTTGACAAATTTCGTGTAAATCTTGAATGACAAGCGGCATCTATTAAAAACAACTTGATCATGCCTAGATTTTAAATGACTAGAAAAAAAATACTTTCTTAATCTAAGATTTATTTAATTTATCTTATTGCCATCCCATTCAATCTGCCACTAGTTAGTAATATTGCCAGTAACTACTGGTCTAAGGTCAGAGGTTGGAATAAGTTCAGAGCCAATAAGTAAATAACTTTAAAGTACTCATTGCAAACATTCAAAATTAAAGTCAACTTTAAACCGTAAAATGTACTAATGCATGTTGCTTGTCTTATTGTCCATGAATCTCTATGAATGCTATGTTAAAATATTACATACATGCTTCTGGCAAGACAAAATGGCACTTTACATCTGTGTGTGTGAAAACGGAAGGGAGTGAACAGGAAACACTTTTGGATTCAATCTGACACAACAAACCAGCTTCAACGTTTCAACTGTTTTGCCCAAGATATATTGGCTAACAAAGTTTAAGTGGAGTTTAGCGACCACACCTGCAAACCAACTTCCTGTTTCTTAGCTTTTCTGAAACCAAGCGATAAACGCAGAAAGGGTGGGCGACCCACGTGTTGCATCCACTGATAGAGCAAACCGCTTTCTGCTGTTTCTGTCATGTGACTGGCATGCAGATATAAGCAGAGGTGATGGGTCACATTCAACGAAACCATCAGCAGCAGCAGCAGCAGCGTAATGCAGAAGTGTTTCTACCGAATCTCTCAGTCCTCCAATTCCTGATCATTTCAGTATCACAGAAACGAACTACAGCTGCTTTTGACCAAACAAACTCTGACGTCATCCTAATAAAGGAGTGAAAGGGTGATAGTGTCTGAAAACACCCTAATAATAACAGCTTAAAGTTAGTTGGTAATACTTCACAATAAGGTCCCATTACATTACAGTAGTTCATTAACTAACATTAACAATGAGCAGCACATTTGTTATCTTTGTTAATGGTAAAAAATACTCATGTTAGCTCATGTCCATTAAACAATATTAAATGTGTAAGATTAAGTTTAAGTGAGATTAATAAATGAGTAGTTTTTATTGTTAGTTTATGTAGTTTAATAACTAAAGTTAGCAAATGGAACTTTATTGTAGTGTTAGTTTAATATGAATAGCAGCTAAAAAAAACATAAAAATACAAATAGATATAAATATATCTGTGCATATTAAAAGCAAATAAAATGTCATGTAGCCTTTAGCATTTTAAAATTAAATGTTTGTTAAAGTTTATTATAAAATACAAATATTCATATTTTAGTAATTCAACACATTTTTAAATAATGCATTTAACAATAAATAATTATATACATTTATATATTTAATATTTACTATTAAATTATTACTAATTATAAAAATAATAAGTGAAATATTACTATATAAAAAAATTTAACTTGAAAATAAATGTAAAGACATAAGATACCAAATAGTAGGTATACAAGTAAATATTCTGATCTGATGAAAATGCATTTAAGCACTATGAATTTGCCTGTTTTCACATTTGACTCGATTTCTTGTTCTGACAGATTTCAAATCCACCATACAGATCTGCTTTCACAATAAACGTTCAGATCCTGCGTGCAGTAAGTGAGGTTATAGCAGCTGTTTACCAATGCAACTGTAAAGCCTCAAGAGAAGACGCCAGTTTCATTGTTACTGATGTGTTAATCCCATTGGATTTGCCACCAAAATTTTACACAAACAGCGATGGACTCACAGCGTAACATGTGAAGAAGGTGAGCTGCTCTCTAAAGAGAATGTACTCAAAAAAGCAATAACACATGCATTATTGTGCATTATGCAAATGATACATCATCAGTAACGGTTCACTCCTGAGAGAGAGAAGGGATGCTTTCAGGCCAGACCAGCTTTACGAGTGGACTCAGGTGCGGTTCACTGGTGCACAACACAGTTCAGAGAGCCGCTTTCAAGACTCAACCAAACCCAAGTCAAACTGAGCGTGTCAAAGCACACTAACACTTAAATTAATCTGGAAAAGCAGCCAAAAAAAGAAAAAAGAATAAAATACAAAAGCAAAACATACATCCAGGGAAGGTCTGGGAGTCTCCCGCTTATTGATAGCGGCTCCCTGATGCCTGCAAATTATATACATTGTTGAGGAAATTGTGAGTGAGTGAGTGAGTGAGTGAGTGAGTGAGTGAGTGAGTGAGAGAGAGAGAGAGAGAGAGAGATGCCCATATTGTATTACATACATAAAATTATGGGGGAAGCAGGGTGGGATGTCTGGCATAAATAAGTGCATACAATTTATTTTAAAAAAATATTAATATTAATAGCAACACATTTTAAAAGCAATTATTGTCAAATAAACAGTATAATGAAATGAGAAAAATAACATCAATACACTTAACTTTTAGCACAAAAAACTTTTTGTCACAGTTGTAAACACGACAGCTTTGTTCCATAAGGGGGTTTGGCTTCACGGCATCTTTGTTTCAAGGCGGGCCGTTAAAGAATGCGACACACACACAGAAATCTTATAGAATTCAACCAATCAGATGACTACCCATTATGAAATCCCATTATGATATATATCAAGCAAGAAAAATAAATGGTCAGTCATAATAATGGAGATTCGCTCAACAACTAAAACAGGAAAGTTTGGCATTTTTCACTTTGTGTTACGATAATCTGCAATTCCACAACGCACTGACGTACGATCATTAAACAAGACCACAACATATTTGCTCTTTGCTTCTTTCTGTAAACAAAGTGGGCAGATATTGTCACTCCCACAGAAGTTAAACAGGAAAAATGATTCAAGTCCTTTGGGCTGTGATGATTTCTGTGTTCCGCTGTTTCATTAACGGCCTAATTGTGTTGGTAATGAACAAAACACTTCCCAAAAGTGTTTCACCGTGCTGAACATCCAGATAATTAAAAACTATTTCTACCAATGTCGCCCCAGTGGAAAATCACTTACAACGCCTGACTGAACCAAAGACAGCATTCGCAATCACTGGAATAAAATGATGTAGAATACGATCTTGATGAAATGTGTCAAGATGTCTGAAATGTGATGCTTCATTTCAAATAGTTTTGCATTAAACAGCATTTTTTTTAAATTTGCAACTTGCATTCCTGCTCTGAACTTTATTGAATGAACAATAACTCAAAAAAATAAAACGGTCTCAGGCACCAAATTTAATAAAACGTCTCAACGCAGATTACAAATTCAGACATTTTAATACATTCCACACTGGAGCTTCGTAGCAATAACATCTTCAGAGACTATTATGAATTGCCATCTACGTGACTACATAGAGACCAGCGCCAAAGGCAGCGACCACACCAATGGACAACAGGAATGAGCTACAAACGACAGAACAACACAGGAAAAAGACAATGGTGCTAGTAAACAGACATAAGCGGGTAGAACTCAGTCCTGTAGATCGATTAAACTGAAGGAAAAACCTGAAGTGAGCAGTATAAAAAAAGAATTAAAAAAAGACAGAATCTGTCTAAAGAGAGTTATTTTAGATCAGGAATAGCATTATATAAATCACATTTTGCTGAAAATTCAACAACAACAGCAAAAGGGTTATGTATTAAAGTGCCCCTATTATGCTTTTTCAAATATTACCCTTCATGCAGTGTGTAATTATAGCGGTTTGTTAATGTAAAAGGTCTGCAAAGTTTCACAGATCAAAGTGCAAAAAAATGTAAGTTATGGTCTAATGAAAGAATCGATTCTGCACTGCCGAAATTAGTCGTCAGCTCACTTCCTGTCACATAATAACTATATAATGTAACATATTTGCATAATGCTAGCCTGTTCTCTTCATTGGCTGCCTATGAAGGAGGTCTACTTTGCCCCGCCCTCAAACACTGTAGCTGTATTTGAGACCGGGAGAGTTTGGTTCATGTTTTCGACATGTCAAGAATACGTTGTTTTCAGCACTACAAATCCACATTGCACCATGCATTTCAAAAGTACGAGGACTCACACTGGATTTGAAACCGAAACAAATTCCGCCATCGGTCATATTCGTATCACTGTGTATCAAGTCCTGAGGAAGAATCCAGAGCTGAAATTTAGATATGGTAATGGACATTTGGTTTCTAACAAGCACTGTAAGCTGTCTACCAATCACAACAGACTGGGCCATCCGACCAATCAGAGCAGAGTAGACCAATCACAACAGAATGGGGCTTCTGACCAATCAGAGCAGAGTAGACCAAATCACAACAGAATGGGGCTTCTGACCAATCAGAGCTGAGTAGGCCAATCACAACAGACTGGGCCACCCAGCCAATCTGAGAAGAGTAGACCAATCACAAAAGACTGGGCCACCTGACCAATCAGAGACTGAATCTTTGAACAAATAATTTTCAGACTCTAATAAGGTGATGTGCAATGTATATTATGAGAAAATTAGTATTGTTGACCTTGGATGCATGTACGTCTATTGTAGGAGAATACAAAAAATTAGAAACCTTTAAAATGGCATAATAGGGACACTTTAAAAAAAACAAGTGTAAACGGTACAGTACAGGAAAATCTCTACCAGCTGACACGTTTCTACTTTAGCATGGTCTATCATGTCATACCGCTCAAACCTAAACAGAATCATGACAGATGTCTCTTGCTCAAGCGTCTGATTTTCTATAATTAGCATGTTCGTAATTACACTGCAGTATGTGGTGGAAAAAAACCTGAGTTTTTCATAGTTGACGCTATACAGTGTAGTAGACTGCTAGCTTAAAACCTAGAATTTGAACTCTAAATACTTTTGAGCACACACACAAACTCGCGTCCCCAGCAGAGCGTTTGGCTCGGAGCAGAGCGCGCAGAGGTCACCTCCATGTCTGCTTACTGGAATCTGATGCAAACTTACTCAAAATAGCAAACATGGAGGTTGCCGCAACAAGAAAAACAAGCAAATGAGTCCTTTAGAGACGAAACAACTGGCAAATCATATGCTTTAACTGACCTTGGCTTGATCCTAAACTTTAGCATTTGTAACAACTTTGCATGCACTAGATACATTATTTGCAATATAATTTATCTACTGGTAAATCATTTGCTTTAACGGACCTTGATCCTAAATTTCAGCATTTTGAAACAACTGCCATAGTTTTCCAAACACTAGATGAATCATTTGCAATAGCATGAATATAATAGAATCGCAACGCTTAGTTTTGCATTAAATAGGATTTTCGAGAAGATTTTTGCGCTAATATTCACTGAAAGAAAACACTGTAATATAACCTAATATTCACAGAAGCTGGAAGAGGCACAACAGATTTAATAGGGCAACTAGAATTAGATCACAAATGTGAACCAGACATTTTATTGCATTTTCTGCTTGGCTTTATTACAGCATAGAATCACAAAGTTGTTTAGTACAGTATCAAATTATACTTAAAGTACACTTAAGAGCAGTTCACACAGGGCACACAGCATTCAAAACAGCCAGACGGAGCGCATTAGCATGACGTTTCACAGGGTTACATGGAAAACCTGGATGCATCAGGGAAATTTTATAAGGATTTGTTTTTTTCCAGACCGGTAAAAGAGTCATGGAAATTCATATGGGATGTAAATAAATCTTACCACAGTTTCAACTTAAAAATGTAAGTACTCAAATATCCAAGTTGTCACTTAGTACAACTTCACATTTCAAGTTGACTGAACTTAAAATTAAGGCAGCATGAAAACGTACTTTAAGTTGAAACAACTTCTTTCTTTCTTTTTTACAGTGCATCCACATACCTTGGAATGGTAATGTTTTCTTCTCTTCTGCTCACCAAGGCTTCATTTATTTAATAAAAAATACCGTAAAAACACTAATACTGTGAAATATTACAACTGTTTTCTATGTGAATATATTTTATTTCTGTGATCAAAGTTGAATTTTCAGCATCATTACTCCACTCTTCAGTGCATGATCCTTCAGAAATCATTTTGATATGCTGATTTGCATGATGATTTTATTATTAAAAAGTACAAAAGAACAGCATGTCCAGTTATTTGCTTGCAAACCAAATTTGTTCATAAATAGGTCTAAATGATTCGCTAGTGATTGGTCTGAATTGGAATAACTCAAATTACATATTTTCCAGTAACTAAAAACAATTTGAAAGGTCACGGAGAATCAGGGAAAATCAGTCAAAAAGTTTGGATGCACATATAAAATGGAACTACTTTTAACTTGATACTCCATCTTAAAAAGAACAGAGATATGTGAACAACAGCGTATGTGTGCAAACAAAAAAACAATGCAAAAGGATTGCAAGAACGACTCCTGAGCAACTCCTTACGACATCTGACCGATGTGGGGTTCTTAATAGACGACACTGATGCTAAAATGAATAGCTCAAAAACAATGTAAACAAGCTCAATATAAAACTTTTAAAAAGACAAATTTTCATTAATCAGCCTCTCCAATACATCAATCATCACAGAGTCAAAACTACTCCAACAAGCAAACCTGGTCTATATATAGCCACATTAAGTTTAGTTTGCAAAGACTGTTGCGAATCTCAGAGGCGCAGGCGAAAACAGAAGAACAGATGCTGTAATCATGACTCTCGTTTAGCGGCCGCTCTCCATCCCGTTTCAATAGCCAGGAGCTGATTGCCTTGTCCGGCCCCCTAACCAGTCGCTCCGGGCCTGAGAAGTGGAACTGGATCCTGGCTTTCCTCAAGAGCATGTGCTTTACCTAGCCTCGGGCCAGAGCTGCCAAGCTGCTCCTTGTAACTCTATCCATCTCACAGAGCAGAGAACGCCCATTCAGCATGTCCCAACAGGGGATAAACCCTCCAGTCAGCACCCGTGACGAAAGCAGGGAGGCAATGATGAATGAGAAGCCTTAGACTCGACAAGCTTCACATGCTCGAATACCAACCGCAAATTCCTATAGACTTTCTGGGGAATGTCTAAAAACACTGTCAAGAACGTTTCCAGCGCAGAGAGGAGCTTCAGACAACGGCTACAGGCCAGCTAAGACATTATAGAGCCATGGCATTAATAAGAGGAAATGATTGAGAAATACAGCCACATACCAAAAAGATAAAAGAGTGATGCAGGGATGACGTATTTTATTGGCCTAAAACGAGGTTTAGGGTCCCGAAGTCAATGTGTTTTTGGTTAAATAAGGTCTGTGGTGAACAAGCTCTACAACATAAAATACATCACGAAAACCCTCTTGTGATTTTTTTTTAAAGCTTTTTCTTGTCTTGAAAAAGGCGGTTACTAAGAAGTTGCTAAATGGGATTACAGACGCTGTCAGGACATGAAACGTCATCAGCCGAACAGGTAAACTCATCTACTAGTCCAGTGTTTCCCAACCCTGGTCCTGGAGGCACACCAACGCTACACACATTTCCAACTCTTCCTAATCAATCACACCTGAATCAGCTCATCAGCTCATTAGTAAAGACTCCAAGACCAGAAATATATGGCTCAGATAAGGGAGACTTCCAAAATGTGCACTGCTGGTGTGCCTCCAGGAGCAGGGTTGGGAAACACTGTCCTAGTCAATCACATAACTCAAACTTTCAGGGAAATGTTTTTAAACACACTGAAAGAGTTACTGAAGCTTACTGATGTTGAAGTCATGTGACCATGCTGTAGTTCATTTAGCTTTTGACTTCTGCCGATTGTCTTTATGCTTCAAAATTCAAAAAAGTTTTGTTCAGTTGTGAATATTATCATGATGAATGATAATTTCTTTTTTTCTGCAATAATCAGAAATGCTCTTTATGCAAAATATGTTGATATTTATGCAAAATAAGCATTGATTTGTGTTTAATTTATGCATTGATTTGATTTATGCAAAACAAGCACTGGTATTAAAATTAGCACCACAATGCAAAACATCATAACGGTCCTAAAACAAATGACGTCTTCTTTATGAAAATATGCTAATACATTATGCAAAATAAGCATTGATTTATGTTTACACAAAGCAAGCAATGATTTATGTTTGATTTATTAAGCACTGATATTAAAATTAATTGTCAATGCAAAATAAATCAATTAAAATTCTCCTAAAATAAGCTTCAATTTCTTTATGCAAAATATATTGTTATTATTTATGCAAAATTTGTTGATATTTATGCAAATAAGCATTGATTTATGGTTAGCACTTTACAAAAGCGTTTCAGTTTGTTAACTATTTTTTTAATCTTTGTTAATGTTAGTTAATAAAAATTCATTTTTTGGCTCATTTCTGTTTGATTTATACAAAATAAGCTTTGATATTAAAACAGTATAATGCAAAACGTCATAATGGTCCTAATATAGGCTTTATTTTTTTAGTTTTTCCAAAGTATGTGGTCTTATTTTTCTTCTTCTTTTAATTCTGAGTTTAAATGTGAACTGTGTTCGTGAAATTCACCCAAGTATCCAAACTGCCACAATGATGCTTCCAAGCACCACTATTAACATTGAGTTTCAAAAGGTTTCTTTTGACTAGTTAAATCTGGTTTCACATTAGCCGGCCCATGAATGTCACACACCAGAAACGAACAGTAGTTGGTCGCATCACGTCCATCTGACCCACTGCGGTCTTGAAGGAGGGTCCTGAGCCAAGATAAACTGCAACTTGGACCAGTGAAGCTAAAAGCTCAATATTTGACTTGCACAGTCACGGTTGATGCAACAACTAAACAACCAATGGTCGAGGAGAACACATGTAAAGTCAGTTCTTGTTTTTAAGGCCATCAAGCCTAAAGCACACAGCGCTGAACTCCTGCTGAATGCAAATGCAATAACATTGGCCAAACAGATTAAGATGCTGCAACTTTGGTTGATATATAAGCAAAACTTTATTACACTAAAAAAATAAATGGTGTATAAACAATTCTCACTCAAAAATTGCTACTAAATTTTACATCTAATTAAACGTGAAAGTTTGAAGTATACAAAGACCGAAATAGTATTTTCTTGTAAAACGTACAACAATAATCTTCGTTGTATTTACAACTTTGAAAGTGTTTGAACTGTTTTCCAGGACTGCTAACAAGATCTGAGCTGTAAACAGCCATTCCCATTATTTCCATTTTCCCAACTTGGCCAAAAAGCTAGGATACGGATGACCTAATGTTTTCTACACTTTCAAAACAGTGCTGTAATGATACCAGAGAAGATACCATGGTCTCAGAAGGCAAAATCAACCACTGATTCTCTAGAAGAGCTGATCTTCAGTAGACTCTCGTCTGCCAGATTATTATTTAATGGAGCTGTTTATCATGATTAGGTCAGATATGAATATGCATCGTTCTGACAGGAGGCGGCACAGAGGGAAGCCAGAGGCATCCGTGCAGACGCTCCGCATTCGTAAATACTTAATTCAGCATGAGGCTTTAACAGCTACAGAATAAAGCCTCCATGAACCACTGAAATCACATGCAAGTAGGTCAGTGCAGGTTAATATACATCACTCCACAAACAGACAAGAAATTAACTACATCCACAATCCTGGCCTTTTTAGGAATGATTCATTACACAATGTTTTGAATAAAAGAGTTTATACTACATCAAAATATAACTTCCAAAACATATTTTCTTATTCGTGGATTCTTAACTTCTTCCTGACTCTATATGTAACGCCCACTTTTGACCATCCAATCAACTCCTGAGCCTTGAAATAAAGCCCCGCCCACGTGTCTTTCAATATCAGGTTTGACTCGTAAACATGACAGATTAAAGAAGTGAAATGGGTTGTGTGAACAATGTTTCACATTGACTTTAAAGTTTAATGAAACAGCATGCATGAAATATTATTTGTTTTGTTGCCTGATTTAGCTTTTTTTCTTCATTTTCGACTCCTGCCTAAAGCAAGGTAAAAACACTGGCTTTGCCAACACAGCGCTTAATAAATACCCTGTAGGTTTGGAAACCATCCAGCGCTTCTGACGCTATGAAATATGATAGAAATACAGAAAATTCTAAGCAGAATTGCATCTATAACATTTCAGTACACTCACTGCGTTCTGGAAACATACTTATTTTCTACAGGTATTCATTTCACAAAGTCTGAGAAAAAAGACTTGGGTAAGTTAGAGAAATCAATATGTTGTCAGCAAGCTGGACCTTACTCTAGACCTATTGTGAAACATTATGAACCTGAACAAATAGTACTGTCACTCTGGCATTTAAAGGACAAACTCAGCTTCAAATGAGAATTCTCTCATCATCTTCTCTCCTTCGTGTGGTTTTAAACCCCAACGACTTTTCCTTCCCTCAAACATAAAGATGAAATATCCCAAAATAACAACAACTAAAAGAAAACAAAGTGTGAAAAAGTATCATAAATGAGTCCAGTAAAGTAATGCAACTTGCGCACTCTATTCCTAGACTTCTTGCTTATTTTATATGCAATTATTAGATCCAAATTTAAGCCATTATTCAGTGATAAACTTCTTTTCCACTGCAGCTCTCACATCAAATCAGTCTTTAGATACACTGTGTGTGTGCGCCAGTGTGTGTGTGTGTGTGTGTGTGTGTGTGTCTTTGTTTGTTTGTTTGTGCCTGTGTGTGTGTGTGTGTGTGTGTGTGCGTTGGTGCGACCGGATTATGAGGACAAAAACCATGGATACATACCAACTCTATGAGGACTCTATGTGTGTGTGTGTGTGTGTGTGTCTTTGTTTGTTTGTGCCTGTGTGTGTGTGTGTGTGTGTGTGTGTGTGTGTGTGTGTGTGTGTGTGTGTGTGTGTGTCTTTGTTTGTTTGTGCCTGTGTGTGTGTGTCTCTACATAATGGGGACAAAATGTCCCCACAAAGATGACAGTATCCTTGTCTGGCCATTTTTATCTCCATTAGGAAAACAGCTTATAAATCATACTAAGTGATAGCCTGGTTAAAACCAGACCATTCTCAGTTGTAACTGAGTTATGGTCTGGCAAAGCGTCATAGACAAATCATTTCCAGAGGGGCGTCACCAACGGACGTCGCGGATGGACCTAAAACCAATCAGAGCGATGAAGGAGATGACGTATGCAGAGCGGCGGCCGGCAGAGAAACATCTTATGTTTCTTAATATAAAATAACGAATATTGTTCTTTGCTCGGTTTTTAACAAAAAGGAAACGTTCAAATCGCTTAAAACAGACGCGACAGCTGATTCGAACGAGTGATGTTCGACGGCGGCATCCATCTTTGTAATGTAGGCTACAAAATCTGCTTCAAAATCCCAGCGCTGTCGTCATCGTGTAAAGCCCGCCCCAACGTTTCTGATTGGTGCCTCGATTTCGACGGATTGGAAATGGGCTTGAATGAGCTCTTTGCCAGACTAACTTTCAAAGCAAATCTAAATTTGCCGGAAGTTGTCTGGGCTTTCCCAGGCTAACTAAGTGATGTTTTTTGAAAATGTAAAAATGCCGAGAGTTTTCTGTGATGGGTAGGGTTAGTGTAAGGGGAGAGAATAAAATATTTTATCAATGGAAAGTCCCTATAAAACATGACAACACAACGTACGTGTGTGTGTGTGTGTGTGTGTGTGTGTATGTGTGTGTCTTTCTCATCTCTATGTGGGAGCGAAACTCATTCTGATACACAAGGTTTCACTCACACACCAGAAAGAGCTCTAATGATCATTGATTCACCAAGACAGATTCAGGAACAACAATCCTTCACTATAGCAGAGTCACTGTCCGTATTCCCGATATCAAAGCATATCAGCTGACTGCAAGACAAAAAGTTCCTTTTATCTGGATTCAAACCACCAGCTTCAAACAATCGGCACAAAAACACAGCAGCAGAAAGGAAACCTGAGCGCTCCCTGATAAGTGTCAGTTAGCAAAGCGTCACGTCAGTAAATATCTGTTCATACGGATGTGGATTCTAACTTATGGTGTGAGGATGAAAAACATAGGGAGACAGGGGCTAGTTGTATATATGCTACTTTTATATGCAGTTTTGTTGGCCAATGGTTTGATATTTGAATGAATTGTTTTGCATTTCATAAATTTATAGTTTCTTTCCATTTAATATGAAAGAACAATAGTGTGACAACATGCCCCACCATAGAGTTCAATGTGTTCAATTAACTATATCTTTTTATTCTTTAGCAATAGCAGTGGAAATATGCTCTATGTTTTGTATACCTTTACTCCGACTAATTTATATTGACTTTCACTGGAATAAATGTGACAAGCCCCGACTCCCCAATAGCTTCAGGCATCTTCATATCAGTCATGCTGTTCGCCTCAGATCCAAGGCAATTTACAACAAATGTATCATTTAACAAACACTTATCCCAAGTGACACTTATTACAGGCACAATACAAGAAGTTTCAAACCTACAATCTTTTAGGTTACACACCTATGGAAGAAAATCATGTTTGGTAAATCATAACTATAATACAATTATGTCATGATTAAAAAAAGTCAACCCATACACTAAAAGATTGAGGCCAAAACTCAATTTTATGTTGACTTGATGCATTGAAAAATGTATTTGAGCCAACTAAATATATATGTGAACTGAAGGTCTGTTAACCTTGGCACTTTAGTTGAACCAACTGAAAATTTCCAATGCAGCAAGTTAATAAAATTTAATTTTTTACCTCAAATCTTTTACAGTGTACATAAGTCATAATTATAAAATAAAGTGAAAACTAGGAAATACTCATTATAAAATGAAAAGTTGAGTTTCTATGACTTTTATATACATAATAATTGCTTGTAATTTTAACTTTTCATCTGAATCAAGGATGACAGTGTATCAATTTCGAATTTTTATGACTTTGTATGTCATCGTTTTGACTTTTTGTCCTACTTTTTATCCCACAATTATGGCTGTGTCAGATGATTTCCCAAAGCATGATTTTGTTTTTCTTATGTGGCATAAATTGGGCATCCATACACAAAAAGAGGCATCCATGCACACATCTTTCTCACCTCTTTGACTTTCTCCCTCCGCTGAAGCGTCTCGGAATCAGATGGATTTCCCTGGTTCTTCCCCAAAGCTGGTTTCAGCAGGCACTTTTTAAACGTCTCGTGGCTGAAAGTGGAGCCGTGTTGGGCGTTAAGAGCGGCCGAGGTGACCCGCTCGTCCCTGGCCGGCGGCTCGTGCGCCCTCGCCGGACTCCACTCGTCCTGCGCTCTACTCCCGACAGATCTCTCCACAGTTCTCGCTCCATGGGTGACCGAGGGCTTGCGGCTCACTTTAGGTTTGACATTCGCCTCAACTCCTTTTAAACCCGTCCGCTGATGCTCTTGATCCACGGGCAGCTTTCTGGAAAGCTCATTGTCGGAACCCACGGTCACCGCAGGACTCTCGTTCTTGGAGAGGAAGATGCGCTTCAGACGCACGGAGTCGGGTAGAAAGAAAAGAGCCCCGAAGCACAGAGTCACCAACCCTGACAGGAACAGCAGAAAAACGAATTTCTGAGACAGACGAAGCCCCATGCCCGATGCTGAGACACCGGGTAACTTTCGGAGCACCATTTAAACTCTCAACTTTCGCGTCGCGCACTATTATACTGTGGGGTACACACAATGTGCGATCAAACCCTTTCTTGTCTCGTGGTTAGAAAGCGCAAGCGACACGGCTGTTGTGCAAACTGAACTCTCTCCTGGTCAAAGTGCCTAAATCTTTCTGAATCAATCGACTTAAGAGACCACAGGTGGCGTCAGCACATTTGCGCACAGCGAGAGCGTCATTGAGCATCACTGCAGCTTCCTTAAGTTTCAGTTTTAATCTCATCTGAGACCAAATTGAGACTTTTAAGGTCGTAATGCAACAAAATATTACGCACATCCAAAATAACTGCTTTCTAAAGACGATGATGCTCATCAATGAGATGAAATTGAAGTAGCATACGCCTATAATAATATCTACAGCCAAAAGTCATCACATTAACACAATAAAACATCACATAATAAAACGTGCCTGCAAACACACTGCTTTATGGAAATGACAATTATGCTCAACTAGAAGGCGAAATTAGGCGTTTAGTAGACAGAGTAGACCTATGCAAACCTAAAGTTAAAGCAGCATTTTAGTCAATAATGGCATGCACAGCCAACATGCAT
Source organism: Meda fulgida (assembly GCA_030578275.1). Classification (NCBI taxonomy): domain Eukaryota; kingdom Metazoa; phylum Chordata; class Actinopteri; order Cypriniformes; family Leuciscidae; genus Meda; species Meda fulgida. The sequence continues at coordinate 3,354,361 of CM060631.1, read as the reverse complement.
CAATGCCTTATATTAAAGGGAAAGCAAAGTGCCTGCAAACACACCAAAGATAATCACCTATGAGACCTACTTAAAAAAAGGTTAAGCAGCATTTAAGTTGCATAAAATGTCATGCACACCCAACATTTATCTGAACGCCTTAATCAAAATACACGCGAATTCCCTACAAACACACAGCTTTCTGACAAAACGCACTATTAAAAAGTAAAAGCATCATATTAAAATGCCTGTATTAAAAGGCAAGTATCAACGTGTTTCCACACAACTGCTTTCTAATGATGCTGAGGAAGACTCGTGGCCAAACAGCGCAACACTGAAGTTGAGTGACTGAAATAAAACGCATCTCAGCTGATAACCCCCAAAAATGCAACCTCATAGGTTAGCCTAGTTCACAACATCTATGAGCGTTTGGCACAGTGCACTCCACTCCATCAAGAGCTGCAGAAATACATCCAAAGATCAAGTCAAGAGAGTCCGCGAACCGACGAGACGCAGAAATTCGGTCCAAGTATTTCTAAAAAACTGTAGCTTTATGCGCCGTGCACGCGCTCAACTCTTCTGTGCTCCTAAAGTCTACGTCCAATGCATGAAGAAGGATGTTTGAGCTGGTAAAGCGTGATCGACAGATGGATGGGTCATTCTTCGGAAATGTAATCTAATGAAAGCACGCTGTATCTTCCCATTACTGCGCGTTCTCTTCCGCTCGCCTGGTTTATCACCAGAGAAGGACGGAAGAAAACGAACGCCGATGGACGCGGGTCGCTGCGGGATGTACTCTCGCTGTAGACGCGTTGAAATGAAGCCGTTGTGCTCCGCACAGACGCTGAAACTGAGCTCGGTGGGTCTCGGAGATCTGGGCGGTCTGCCGCAAACGGTGTCTGATCAGCAGCAGTGGAGAGCGCGAGCGAGTCATTACCGGCGCCGCGCGAGAGAGCGCAACCGCGGGCTCATACATCCATCGTGTGGCGGGTGTGGGCATCGTTTCGAAGAACCTGGTTTCAAAGAACCTGGTTACTCGATTAAATAAAATGCATTTATATGTACAGTGGGAAATATGAGATAAAATGCATTTATATTTACCAGTTGGAAATATGAGTTTGATTTCATTTTCAGTTCATTTTGGCGATTTGGCCCAATGGTGCTCACTGCAGAGTCAATGACGTCCAGCTCCTCCTCTCTGGACGTCTAATGGGAGGAGGAATAGAGTTAAGGGTAGAGTTGTGGGTAGGGTTGGATATTCCAGCTTACCCATTAGACCCAAATTGCATTCAGTGAGAGGGAGCTGGACGCGCTCTTAAAAATAAAGGTTCTTTATTGGCATTGATTCCATGAAAAACCTTTAACGTTCATATAACCTTTCCATTGCACTAAAAAAATGCTCTAGATTATTAAAATGTTCTGCACATTAAGGTTCTTTACATTAAAATGGTTCTGTTTAATAAAAAAAGAGAGGGATTGTAAACCCTAAAATGAAAATCCAGTCATCATTCACTCACCCTCAAGTTGTTCCAAACCTGTATTTCGTTCTTCTGTTGAACACAAAAGAAGATATTTTGAAGAATGTCAAAATGTCTTCATACAATTTTTTTTATTTAAGAAACAAAGTAACCAAACAGTTGACTACTGACATTCTTCAAAATATCTTCTTTTTTACAAAGTCAAAGTAAGTGATTTCAACCATTTGGCTAAAGGAACTATAATTATAAAGTAGGCCTTCTTGGCCAGGGCTCACTTGTGAAAGAGGCCTGTTGGCATATTTCATCATATTTCAATGGTCAATAAAGATGCTTCATCTGGGTGGAGCAAATCAGTTTTGTTTACTTCTATTCAAAACTCCGCCCTTCAAACTGATATCAGCCAATCAGATGACAGCAAACCTGAACATATCCATGTCTTCTCAGTCAGATTGGCTAGATAATTTCATAAAAATAGTTTACAACATTGTCAGTGGGAGATTTAAAAAATATAATCTTAGAAAATATAAATCATTTTGGTCAATCAACCTTCTTCAGGCTTAGGCTACTTTAATATTAAAAGTATAAAGACAACTATGTTTGAATGGAGTCCTGTAGCATATTCTGCTTATTCTCAGCCTGTAATCTATTCACTATTAAAAGAAAATGTTCTATAGAACTCTATAGGGTTCTTGACTCAATTTTAAAGAAGACTTTATGCCAAAAAGATTCTATATAAGGAGAAATTATTCAATAATACTTTCATGTTTAATGGGTTATTTAATTTTTTTCTAGTGATAACGTATGTGCTGTTTAAAATAATGAATTAAAAAAAATTAAAGGTTATATATGAAGCGTCTGCCAAAATCCTTTAAGATTCTATAGAAGCTTTTCTTCTAAGAGTGTTGCTGATATTCTGCTTGTTGTGAGAGAATGTTTTATCCCTCCACTGGCACGGTCTAGATTTAACTTGGTTTAGCTAAACAAAATGATTCACAAGTTTAAAGCGAATAAGCAACACCAAAACAATCGATACAGAAATTCAACAGATTTTCCAATTAAACTGGACGTAGACAGATGACAGTTATCCTGGAACATAATAAGACGAATGGTCCTGATTAATCCGGTGTTGATCATTAAGAAAAAACAACCAACCACAGCAGAAACTAAGTTAGTTAAACAAAGGTCAAGAAAAGAGTATAGTGCCATCGGCAGCAGAAAATTTCCATTCAGTGTTGATTGCTTCGGTCTCACAGGACGGCTGTTCACTGGACATTCCTAATGGGAAATGTACTCTTATTCCCAACACTGCATGTTTCATTCAGATGAATAGGAGATTCAGAGAACAGACGCTGTGTAAATGACCTTTTCTACAAAACCACACAACAATAAAATAATGCTTTGATTGCACATATTTTCACTTCACATGCTCATAAGCACAAGCTTTTGGGACTTTAAATATGAGTGTTTAGCAGATATTGATTCTGCAGAGACAAAATAGCAATGCTCCCTATTCAATGTTAATGTGCGTGAATAAGTTTAACATTTAAAGTCACTGCATATGATACCTCCTAATTTTCACCAGAGTGTGTGACAATAAAACACTGAAATTAAAAGTGTCTAGCCAGAAAGGGTTTCCCTCTGGGCATGAATTTGGAAAATGTTTCCCAAATGCTCAATAAGCATAAAATACTCACTCCATGCAGACTTTAATTTCACTCTTATTGGCACAGATGCAACTGTTTGATTCATCATTTGAATATCTCAGTAATGGGATCCAAATATCACAGAAAGACACTTATCTCAGCACTCAAGAACAATCTGGGGCAAATAAGCATATCGTGATGCAAATAGGTCACATTAATCTCACCAGACACATCAAAATTGACTCCTCTGCTTCTGTAGAGCGGAGTCAGAGCCATTTAACAGCATCCAAATAAGAATAAATGAACACTAATGTGGCCAGAAGTGCTGCTGTGTGGTCTAGACCGAAAAACGTCAGGGTTATAAATGTAAGAGAGACAGCGTGATGTGTTTTAGTGTCACGGTCCTTAATAAAATTAATATGAAATGATAAAACAGAGCGTCATCAGATGCACAAAACCCAGGTTTCTTTGAAATTAGTCATATATAAAAATGAATATCTAACATAAAATTAGCCTAACATGAATTTGAGGTATTTTAAACACATCAAATATATGTAAAGCCTATATGAACAAATAATAATGTTCATTCATATATACATAATATACTACTAAAGTAGCCTAATTGTAATTTTGTAATTTTAATTATTTTGAATAGTTAAAAAAAATATAAACTTATATATGTCTGTATAGGTTTTATTAACATTTTATTAAAAGTTTTTAGTATAGGCTATTTTTTCTAGTTAGTTTGGTACTTCAACAACAAAAATGAGAAATCTTGCTAAATGGAAACTATATAGCTAAAATAATGACAATGGATTTTGTTTTAGTTAATGATAATTTTATTTAAGGTTAAAATAGGTTTGAGTTAAACCCTGAGGGAAAGTAAGTAAGTAATTAATTAATCTAATTTCCATTTTATTTTTATGCAAATTGTAGTGTTGACTGCTTTTTATCAAGCTCAACAATTTTTTATACTGTAAGAAAAATAATCTAATATTTTTTCTTATAAAGTTATCAATAACTAGCCCTGACTGAATGAGCTTATTTAGACTAAATCTGAATTTTGATGTTTATCTAGTCTTTATTGGTAGGAAATAAAAAAATCAAGGTATAAAATCGCATTTACATGGTTGCAAACTAATAAAATAAAGAAAAGAATAAAAGAAAATATAGCTCATAAAATGAAGTTTGGCCCTTTGAAGCTGATGATATGCATTTCTCAAAGGTTAAACGCCTCCTTTTATTGATCAGTTGTTGAAATAATTTGATCAATCATTTTGTAAAAAGTTTCAGACCTGTGTTGAACTCCATCTGCAGAAAGAGTCATTTATGTTTATGAAACAACAGCGGCCTCTGCTGGTCGTGTCGTGCAACTCAGTATATCAAACTAAGGCTCAAACAGCAGGTGACAAAAGTAGTGTTCATAAAACAGTCGGCAAAAGTACCCGGATGACCTAATACTTCCTGTGAGATTCTGAAGTGAGCATAGGATGGACACTTTACTATCCCATGAGGCCACGGGAGAGGATCTGCGAATGAAAAGCTGATAGCTTCTCAAAGCGCTGTACACAAGATAAACAATAAGTGAAACAATGAATACAATAATACAAAACTAAAATCAGAAAACATATGCTAATCTAAACAAAATTGTGTTGATTCATAAGAAAATAATTTGATCTTTAAAAATCCCAAAAGTCTGAGAATTTTTTTTCCCCTAAGTTCAAGAGGAAGAGAGTCCCAAAGAATAGGAGCATAAGAAGAAAAAGCCCAGGCAGTCACCCATAGATTTGGGTTTTAGGAACAGCCAACAGATTAGATTGTGAAGAGAGCAGTCTACGACTTGGGAAGTAAGGAGTGAGTAACTCTAAAAATAATGTGGAGCCAGGCCATGCACTGCTGTCAGCATCACCCTTTTAAAATCAACACAGAACCTGACCGGGAGCCAGGGCAAGGACTCAATAGCAGTGATATGATTGCATAGCCAGGATCCGGGCAAGTTTTGTACATGTTGAAACTTGTTAAGTGTAGATTTAGATAGGCCTACTCCGGCTAAAATGGCATCACAGTAGGCAATCTGAGAGACAACAAAATTTGGGATAGGACGCAATCTCGTTATATTTCTGAGGTGAAAAAAATGTTTAATAGTGTTCTTTTTATGAGGATCAAATGTAAGACTGGCATCAAAGATTACTCCAAAGTTCCTCAAAATTTCTTGGATTCTCAAAACTGTACCGTCAACAGAAAAGTAGGTATAGGGGGAACCAAATAACATAACTTCAATTTTACTACTATTCAAACTTCAAATAATTGTTATTCATCCATATCTTGATCTCAGAAACAACCAGAATACAAGCAAACATACAGATTTTCACCAGGCTTAGAGTATATAGAGTATCGTCAGCATGAAAGTGATAATGAAGGCCGAGCGATCGCAACAGATGCCCGAGTGGTGACAAATAGATATTAAAGAGGAAAGGGCCTAAAACTGAGCCCTGGGGAACACCAGTGAAAACAGAACTAATCTCAGACCTGAAACCACCCAAGGCAATGAACTGGGAACGCTCAGTAAAATACGATTTAAACAAGTTTAAAGCTGTCCCCGAAACACCAAAGCACCTTCCAGGTAAGTAAAAGATTACGATCAACAGTATCGAAAGCAGCTCTGAGATCCAGAAGGATGAGAATGGAAAAAGCGCCAGAATCAGATGCCATCAACAAGTCATTGTCAACCCTGACCAGAGATGTTTCAGTACTGTGAAATTTACGAATACCTGACTGAAGGGGTTCGAAGACATTACCAACTCTAAGCTGGTCACACAAGTGTTAGGCAACAATGAGTTTTAGTACTTCTGCAAAAAACGGAAGATTTGAAATGGGGTGTAAATTGTTAAAGTCGTCCAGGGCATCATTTTCTTTCCTTGGCACAGGAATTGTAAATGCTGCTGGAACAACCCCAAACTGCAATGAATCATTTATTATACTGAGGACAGTAGGGCAAAATAACATCAAAGCGAGATATAAATAGACAAATGGGAATAGGATCGAGCAAGCAAGTGAGATTTCATGATACCTCCCTTTTGAGAGCCTCAGAATCAAGCTGGGAGAAATTAGTGAGAGAATGTCAAGTCAAGTCAAGTGTATTTATATAGCGCTTTTCACAATATAAATTGCATAAAAGCAGCTACGCAGTATCAATCAATTAACATAACAATGTTTGTTTCTTAGTGGAAAAAACATCCACGTTTGGTAGGGCTGATCAATGGTATTAATGCTTGGTTAATTAATTTGAAAATCCCCAACTGAGCAAGCCAAAGGCAACAGTGGCAAGGAACCGGAAAACTCCATCAAACGTGCACTTTAAAGAAGCAAATGAGTCTAAATTAGTATTAAATGCATTATTTAACTAAAAGAGTTACGCCAAATTCACGCCATATGCTCTCATGGACAAACGCGGAACAATTAGTTCACAAGTTCATGACATCAAGGCTAGATTATTGTAATGCTCTACTGAGTGGTTGCCCTGCACGCTTAATAAACAAATTCAAAGCAGCAGCTCGAGTTCTTACCAGAACCAGGAAGTATGACCATATTAGCCCGGTTCTGTCAAAACTGCATTGGCTCCCTATTAAGCATGATTTGTAGCGAATTACAAACCTGCGCACATATATTCAAACGCACATAACCATAGAATAAATTCTTAAAGCTCATGTGAACGCCATCAGCGTTTATCACATGTTCAGTTTAAAGTCTGTTCAGAGAGAACGGCGTCGTCTTAGCGGCCCCTAATTTAATAACAAATGATCATTTAGACAGAAGTGAATCAATCAAAACTAACTTTAGCTGGAAAATAACATTATTCAAGAACCGCTATAAAGCCAAAACAATCTCTGTTACCTAAATTATGTTTACCTCTGTAAAGCTGCTTTGAAACAATCTACATTGTTAAAAGCGCTATATAAGATGTCTTGACTTAACTTACAGAACATACTTTTTAGCTAAATAATGAGAAAGAACCAAATCTCTTACCACAGCTATGCAGACGACACACAGCTCTACCTAGCCCTATCGCCTAACGATTACAGCCCCATTGACTCCTTTTGCCAATGCATTGATGAAGTAAACAATTGGATGTGCCAAAACTTTCTTCAGTTAAACAAAGACAAAATTGAAGTCATTGCGTTTGGAAACAAAGATGAAGTTCTCAAGGTGAACGCTTACCTTCAGTCTAGGGGTCAAACAACTAAAAATCAAGTCAGGAATCTGGGTGTGTCTCTAGAGTCAGACCTTAGTTTCAGTAGTCATGTCAAAGCAATAACTAAATCAGCATACTATCATCTGAAAAATATTGCAAGAATTAGATGCTTTGTTTCCAGTCAAGACGAAACTTGTGCATGCTTTCATCACCAGCAGGGTGGATTATTGTAATGGACTCCTCACTGGCCTTCCTAAAAAGACCATTAGACAGTGTCAGCTCATACAGAACGCTGCTGCCAGGATTCTGAGCAGAACCAGAAAATATGAAGACATCACACCAGTCCTCAAGTCTTTACACTGGCTGCCAGTTACATATAGAATGGATTTTAAAGTATTATTACTGGTATATAAATCATTCAATGGCCTAGGACCTCAATACATTGCAGATATGCTCACTGAATATAAACCCAACAGATCACTCAGATCACTAGGATCACATCAGCTAGAAATACCAAGGATTCACTCTAAGCATGGTGAGTGTGCTTTTAGCTACTATGCCAGCCGTAGCTGGAACCAGCTTCCAGAGGAGATCAGATGTGCTCCTACAGTAGTCACATTCAAATCCAGACTCAAAACACATCTGTTTATCTATGCATTTACTGAATGAGCACTGTGCCACTGCTCGTCCGACTGTTTGTACTGTATTTTATTTAATGTTTTAATTAATCGGATTTCATCTGATTATTTCTGTATTTTTATCTTTTATTCTAAACTGTTTTAATTATTCTGATTGTTTTAATTTCTTCTATGTAAAGCACTTTGAATTACCATTGTGTATGAAATGTGCTACAGGTCCTTCTCAAAGAATTAGCATATTTCATCTGACCAATAAAAGAAGTGTTTTTAATACAAAAAAAAAAAGGTCAACCTTCAAATAATTATGTTTAGTTATGCACTCAATACTTGGTCGGGAATCCTTTTGCAGAAATGACTGCTTTAATGCGGCGTGGCATGGAGGCAATCAGCCTGTGGCACTGCTGAGGTGTTCTGGAGGCCCAGGATGCTTCGAGAGCGGCCTTAAGCTCATCCACAGTGTTGGGTCTTGCGTCTCTCAACTTTCTCTTCACAATATCCCACAGATTCTCTATGGGGTTCAGGTCAGGAGAGTTGGCAGGCCAATTGAGCACAGTAATACCATGGTCAGTAAACCATTTACCAGTGTTTTTGGCACTGTGAGCAGGCGCCAGGTCGTGCTGAAAAATGAAATCTTCATCTCCATAAAGCTTTTCAGCAGGTGGAAGCATGAAGTGCTCCAAAATCTCCTGATAGCTAGCTTCATTGACCCTGTCCTTGATAAAACACAGTGGACCAACACCAGCAGCTGACATGGCACCCCAGACCATCACTGACTGTGGGTACTTGACACTGGACTTCAGGCATTTTGGCATTTCCTTCTCCCCAGTCTTCCTCCAGACTCTGGCACCTTGATTTCCCAATGACATGCAACCACTGAGGAACAGTCCAGTGCTGCTTCTCTGTAGCCCAGGTCAGGCGCTTCTGCCGCTGTTTCTGGTTCAAAAGTGTCTTGACCTGGGGAACGCAGCACCTGTAGCCCATTTCCTGCACACGCCTGTGCACGGTGGCTCTGGATGTTTCTACTCCAGACTCAGTCCACTGCTTCCGCAGGTCCCCCAAGGTCTGGAATCGGTCCTTCTCCACAATCTTCCTCAGGGTCCGGTCACCTCTTCTCGTTGTGCAGCGTTTTTTGCCACACTTTTTCCTTCCCACAGACTTCCCACTGAGGTGCCTTGATACAGCACTCTGGGAACAGCCTATTTGTTCAGAAATGTCTTTCTGTGTCTTACCCTCTTGCTTGAGGGTGTCAATGATGGCCTTCTGGACAGCAGTCAGGTCGGCAGTCTTACCCATGATTGCGGTTTTGAGTAATGAAACAGGCTGGGAGTTTTTAAAAGCCTCAGGAATCTTTTGCAGGTGTTTAGAGTTAATTAGTTGATTCAGATGATTAGGTTAATAGCTCGTTTAGAGAACCTTTTCATGATATGCTAATTTTTTGAGACAGGAATTTGGGGTTTTCATGAGCTGTATGCCAAAATCATCAGTATTAAAACAACAAAAGACCTGAAATACTTCAGTTGGTGTGCAATGAATCTAAAATATATGAAAGTTTAATTTTTATCATTACATTATGGAAAATAATGAACTTTATCACAATATGCAAATTTTTTGAGAAGGACCTGTATATCAATAAACTTGCCTTGCCTTGCCTAGCAATCGCAAAGTAATTAGGCTACTTTTTCAAAATAAGTTACTCTAGAGAGTATGCTATTTTAGATGCAGCATTCAAATGAAAGAAAAAACTGATGCTTTTTAGAAAATTAAAACTTTATTTGTGTATCTTTGATGACCATAAATGTTAGATGCGAGAGCAAAACTCTGAAGCTGTAGGCGACTCGACAAACACAGTGAATCCTAGTGTACACTCTTGGCTTTGACATTTGCAGATGACATCTCAAATCTTATATTGTGATATATATTTTTTCTTGTATTTAAAATAAACATTTTGCTGCAAATACATGATGATGCACTTTATCAAACGACAATGAGTTACATGAATATATTATACGACAGCAGATTAATAACATAGACAAACCCAGCTGATGTTAAAGAACTGTGACATGTTGACAACATCAGTAACTTCAGACTCAATGTGCAGAAAATGATCATTCCAATGAGTTAACCTGGTTCAAAATCCATATAAAACCAGCAATCAACACATTTCAAATCAGCCTTTAATATTACATGAGCTTTAAACCACACAGATAGGTAAAGCTATACGTTTACCGTAGTAAGTTATTAAATGAATGGCTTAATTATTGCTGTAATCATGTTTGAAAGGTTCTGTTCATGATAAAGTGCTTCAAACGGCCTCTTAACTTTAATGAGGAAAGACTGTAGGCGACATCTGTGTTTAGAGACAGAAGAAGTTATGAAGATGAAAGCTCATGACTATATTATCAAGATCTTCTCAGCACAAATGAACCTTGTATTTGGTGTCTTTTGGTCAAATAAATAACAGCACATAATTCATGCACATTTCAGTAAATGGTTTCTATAAAGTCATTTCATTAGAGTTTGAGAACAGTAAGCATGTTACAGTCCTTCAGTCAAATATTCACCATGATCAATACAACAACCCCAGAATAAACCCTGAAAAGATTACAGTCATTTCATCGCCACCAAACAAAATGAGATAAGACATTGACTGGTCATTTATAATCATGTGGAAGTGGCTTCATGTATGATCACACGTTCATTTCAGAGATCTACAGGTTTGTTCAGTCCTTTTACATTAGTTAGTCTGCATTCGAGTCGCTTCCCGGCGTCACAAATAACACAGAAGTGAGCGCAGGACATTAAAGTGTCGGAGTCAAACGATAAGCATCAGTGAAGAGACAAAAGACCACGAATGATCAAACCTGATAGCGGAAATAAGCTTTTATGATCTGAATCTGCATGATCACACACAGATGAGCTGCAGCGTAAAGTTACAGCACGCACAAAAAAAGACAAAATAATGTAAACTCACAGAATCGTCTGTGTGCTTCATGATAAAACCGTAATAAACCGATAACAGAAGGCAAAATTAGGCAAAGCTAAAGTAAACCATTACCAAGCCATTGTGAACCCAACATCATATAAAAAGGCTTTATGGAGAATATGAGTAGAAAATTACAATACAGTGCCAAGCAATAAAAAAAGAAAACAAGGACAAACAAAATGCAGAAAATATATGAAAGCTAGCAAACTTATTAAAATACACAGAATACTATTAAAACAAACTTCATTGGCATTCAGCTTCATGTCAAAGTCAATTAAGTTTAAATAAATATTTCACCCAGAATGATAAATTATACCATTATTTAATCACCCTCATGTTGTTCAAACAGGCTTATTAAAGTGGACTAAAAACATTAAATAGTTTCTTAAAATAAACATTTTCTTTTTAATTTCAGCAAGTTCAGCAATATTTCTCATTTTAATTTGGTTAAACTTGATGTACAAAATAAAGTAAAATAGAAATTAATAAAAACTATAAAGACAAAGAAAAAGTAAAAATGACAAAAACACAATAAAATGACTAAAACATGAAAATTGGGAAGAAAAAAAAACATGCTCCTCTGGAAAGTAAAAGCATACAGCTTTAAACAAAATAAGGTTGAGTAAATAATGAGTTTTCATTCCTTCCTTTAAAAGTGTTCCCCCCTCGTCTTTCCTGGAGCCGGTCATTCGAGTGAATACTGCACTGTCCTGTCCTCTGTTCTGCGCTCACAGGGCACAAGTGTGAAACGCTGGCGGAGAGACAGGGCAGCTCGGCTCATGCCTGACTAAACCAGCGAGTGCATGAACCTGGAGGAAGGCAGAAGAGAGGACAGCCTCTCTGTTCAAAGGCAACACAAGCTCAACATAATTGGTCAGTGTAATTCTTCAAAGCAGAATATAGACATCTATGGACCATAGTTCACATAAAATATATAGATATGATTTCACCACATCTAGATTAAAATAAGGCTAATCTACTATTTGTGCATGCAAAAGAGTCTCTGAATTTGATATATTATTTATTCTTATTAAAATATGCAATGCACCTTCAGAGGCAGATCTGCTGTGATCAGTGTTTTGATTCTGGTGGAGCAAAAGGTTTTAAAGGGAATAATTCAACATTCAGGTTTTAGAAGAGCCTAGACTCGGTGCAGTTCTTTCAGGAAACAATCACACTGACTGCAACGGCGGGAATGTGTGTGTGTGTGTGTGTGTGTGTGAAGGCTGAGCTATGGGGGAAGCGTTTCGGGAAAGTGTCCAACTAATTCACGCAAACATTAGAAATCCGTTTTCATTTACGCAACTTTTTGGTAAATCATAATTATGACTAACTATATGAATAATGAAATAAAAAATTTGAAATTCTGACAAAAGTCATAATTACAATATAAAAAGGACATTTACAATTCCAATTTCCATATTTATATCATACTTGTGTCAGTGTCATAATCTTGCTTTTTTTAATCTCATCATTTCACATTTTTGTCATACTTGTCAACATAACTATCTCATAATTTTGACTTCATCTTACAATAATGACTTAGTACATGACTTTGACATTTTCCACTTTTTATATAATTTCTGGCCTAGTGTCATAATTGTGTATTTTTATCTCATAATTATGAGTTAGTGTGTCCGTTTTTTTATGTCAAATTTTGAATTTTTGTCCACTTTTATCTTAAACTTATGACTTAGTATGTCAAAATTTCATAATTAAGACATGTATTCTCAATTTCAGAACACTTGGAATATTTTTGTACTTTTTTTAGAGATCGACAAACGAGGTCACTATAAACTTCTATGTAAAAGAGTTGCATGAAGAATCAAAATAAATTCTATATCCATGGGTTTATGAAATGAGGGCGAGTAAATAATGACATAATCTTGTCACTTTTGCATGAACTCTTCCTTTAAATCAAGGTTTGTGAATACGATGGGCCAGATCTTTTTCAGAGCGGTCATGCCTGCTCACAAAAGCGCTTTGAGTGCTTTTAAATGGAATACGATTATTAAATTAAAATGATCTTTGTTATTATATAAAGTATAAGCAAAACAGGATACATGATCGCAAACAATCAATTTGGTCATGCAACTTTTTGGTGTAAAATAAAGTCTTTACAAATGTAAATCTGTGGGATCTCCATGAGTCTCTAGATGGTTCTCAGGTGCCAATAAAGCGTGACTTCAATGTGTGGTTAGCGCGTCGACAACATTATTAGCCAGAGTAAATATGCACCATCTGACTATTATTGCTCCTGATGAACGATTCTAATTCCTCGAGAGGTAAAACAACTAGTGATCAAAACAAATAAAGCCAATTTATGTGAACGAACACAAAACATTGAACAAGAAAACGACAACAGAAGCATTTTACCTGAATATAGAGTGAGACTGAACAGTGCGAGCGTTTGGTAATGCATAGATCTGGTCCCTCGTGCAGAATATTATAATTCCACAGTAAATGCCACATTTACTTGCTGACACGAGTTCAACCCAGGGGTGATGTGACCAGCATTAATAAGCCGTGTGTTCGTGGACCAATGAGATTTTTCTGTTCTGTCACGCATCGCTAGTCGGGATTAAAACATTTGAATCGCATCATGAATGGTAAGAACAGTGTGTAAAGGCCCATTCACACCAAAAACAATTACTATAGCGATAAATAGAACTATACAGGGATGGGTTACTGTATTTAATTACTAAATTAATTGTAAAATGTTACATTTTCTAGTACACTTCTTTTATGGCTGGATAGCTTTGACTGCGCTGCACGAGCTCACAGCGGCAGACTAGCATGTTAGCCAGGGCCAAACGAGAGTCCAAATCAACATTGAAACGGTTGAACGCGCCTGTTGCCCAGTAACTTTATGAATTTTGACAATGGATGGTTGTGAGAATGTTATATGGCTTAGTGCGATCATCAAATCGCTAGTTTCGGTGTAAATGCTACTCTGCATGTGCTCTTGTTGCGTTTGAGACGCTTGTAATTTGCATTTGGAAACGCAACGTGTGCCAACCATCTTCCAGAATAGTTTATAAATCTGTTGTTGTCCACAAAGAGTTTTCCACCAAAATAAAAGTTCAATTGGTTTAATGTATGAAAGCAAAGATATTAAGGCAACCATTAATGTTAGTACTGTAATTTTACTGTTCTGTAAATTAAAATAAAATAATAATAACAACAACAACAATTCTATATTTTATATAACATGTTTTATTATAATGCAATATTATTATTATTAAATACTAATATATTTTACAATACGTATTAACAGTATGTAATCATTTAATACAAAATATTTACATTTTTTAATAATAATAATAATAGCCGGCGGGGGGGTGGGGTGTTCCTTCTTTTTTGTCTTTAGCTGATCACATGCCTGACTATATTATCGTCCACACCAATGCGTTCTGTCATTTATAGTCTGCAACTATAAAAGTCTGGTGGATTCTGATTGGCTAATTGGTCAATGTTTTAATCGTTCATTAAAATCATTCTGAAAGTGATTCTAACTATACCGTTCCTCTGTCGTTATTGTGTGGACTCTACTATCCTTTTATCTTTAGAATGATATATCTTTAGTGTTTTCCTAATATTGTTTTAAATATCGTTCTTGGTGTGAACAAGCCTTTGGATTTAAAATAAAAAGAACAATGACAAGCGAAAAAAATAAATGGCTATTTTTGATCGCTCCCTTTCATTTTCTTTATTTTGGTTCATCAACAGTTTGGTTTTCCTGACGTTTCTCTCGTTTTGGCTTCCTATAGAATATAAATCTGTCGTCCATGTTCCAGCAGACCCAGTCTAAGAGCTGCTTCTGCTCTCTCAGGGGAGGAAGGGTTCGTCCTCGTCTTCCTCGTCGGCGGCGGGCCCCGGATCGCTCAGACAGCGCATGAGTCGCTGAGGCTCCTTGTCTTCATCCTCGTACGCCATTTTGTCCTGTCTCTCCTTCGCAGGAGAGGGTGCTTTCATCACCAGGCCCTCCTCCTTGCTCTCCTTCGGCTGGCTTGCTTTGCTGCCGAACCCGTCCCGCATGTTGACGGGCTCCGGGCTCTGCGGTGACGCCAGATCCACTTTAATGGTGGGGATGCTTTCTGTGGCAGCCTTGATGCCCCACGCTTGAGGGTCTGTTTCAGAGAAGAGGGATTCAGATTCTTTTATTTCATGCCATGTCAGCATTCAGAGCTATTTTCATGGCAAAAATTAAATTGCAAAAATACAAATATCATATAAATACAATAAAAACAAAACAAATATAAACAACAAGTCATATTACACAATATATTTTTTTAAATTAACATATGATAAAAAAAATCCAAAACCTTTTCAGGCATAATCACATTAAATATGTCCTTCAATGAAGTAACTTCATAGAGCATTCTGCTTGCATTAAGTCCAGGACAATCTAATTAAATATGTATTTTACTCCAGTGTTCTAACAAACTGAAGGAAAAAAAAAAAGCTAAATTAAAGTATATTTAAAAATATACAAAAAAGAATGCAAATTACAAAACATAACACAAGTACTCAAATTTAAACGAACATTTAAATATATTAATATATTAACAACATTAAAGTAAAACCTAAATCAAATATATTTATTATAGTATATAAATATTTTTTTAATTAAAGATAAATGAACTTAAAAAGCACAAGTATAATTAATTAGAATTGGCTATGGATTATAAATATTTTTTGAGGGTTTGTGTGCATGTTGGAAGCAACAATCTAACAAAATTTTATAAAGTTTGTTTAAAACAAGTTTTTTTCAATTTATTAATTAACATTCTAAAAAAAATAGTCCAATCTTACTAAATTGTGCTTATTTAATTGCGTTATTTGTGTTATTAAAGTATTTGACTGGAAAATAAAACAAAAATACTGATAAAAAAAAAAAATGTTACAGTGCAAACAGCTAATTTATGCAATTTACTAATAAAAATAAACAATTTACTGTAGTAAGAAATGCATCATATTGCAATAATCAGAGAACCATCTTGAATCCCTTGATTCTATCCATTATTACTACAGTTCATGCCAAAGTACTACAGTTATTTTTTGTTTTACTACTGTAAACCATAGTAATTCACTATAGTGCCATGCTATATTCACTATATATCTCTAATATCCATTTACCACATTTTTATTGTAATAATAACTTGGTAGATGTTTGTAAGGAATATGGCTTGATTGTGTTGAACAAAGAGTTATGCACATGATTAAATCTGCAGAATCAATAGGGGGCGCTGTGCAACAACTGAAGACTGAATGATTAACAGCACAATCACTGAGGAAGACTTGGGGCTGAAGAGTACGATCTCAGTGACACTACAGGATCCTAAAGTCATATATCTGTGATCTCACCTGAAGCCAGTCGAGCTCGAGCAATGGTCGGGGAATCAGGAGACGGAGCTGGAACAGTGAGGTGGTTGTTCATCAGTGATATCTGAAAGAAGCGAGATAGAACCTTCAATGATAACATTCGATTATGATTAATAAAGCACATTCCAGCTATCAGTGGCTTTTATGTGTAGCTGAGATGAGTTTTGGTGGCCAGTAACTGCCACCAGTATATACAGGTGAAATTCGAAAAATTAGAATATCATGCAAAAGTTCATGTATTTCAGTACTTCAAATTAAAAGGTGAAACTAATATATTTAGTATATAACTATGTACATATGCATGATTATACATTTCAGAGGGCCGACATTTCTGTATTTAAAAACTTTTTTAAAATTGATTTCATGTAATATTCGAATTTTCTGAAATTTTGAATTTGGGGTTTTCATAAGCTGTAAGCCATAATCATCACTTTAGCACGATATTCAAATTTTTCGAGTTTCACCAGTATATAATAGAGTATAACAATTAATTGAGATGCACAAAATTGCTGAAATTAAATGAACTAATAAGGCCATCGATAGATTTTGGAAACGACACACCTGATCTAATAAGCTAATACGAATCAATTTTTCATATCCTATGATGAATCAATCAATCGTTAACGTCAAACCTTCTTTTCCAGCTCTATCATTTTCTTGCGTTTGATGAGGTCGTTCCAGCCGTCCTCAAACGGATCCGCCACCAGTGTGTGTCTGTTGTACGAGCGCAGCTGAAAGAACAGAAGACAATCTGGTTGGATCTGAACGACTCTCACGAACGAGTGAAACAGAAAGCCTGGTTTGAGAGTGTGAAGGGAAGTGCTGACTCACTCTCTGACGGGTCCTCTGCAGGTTTGTGCGCAGGATCTTCCTGATCTCTTCCTCACGGGACTTTGAGAGCTGTGGCAGAGCTCGGTCCTGAGGAGTCTTCTTGGGCTGGATGTTCCTGGAAAACAAAGTGAAAAACTCATTATCCTAGAATAAAAACCAGGCCCATACATTCTATAAACATTCCATGAACTCCTTATGTTTAACAGTATATACAGTAGTGGCCAAAAGTGAGGCCTGGCCTAGGAAAATTGACATCTTCACCCTTTATTTGAATATTATTAAAGATTTTGTAAGCATATTGCAGAGTATTGCTTGGAGTCAATTGTTTTATTTGTGATAACACAATTATAATTTATATATAATTTTTGGTTATATAATTTTTGGTCAGTTACATGCAAAAAAGAAAGAAAGAATATCACAGTAGTAACTGATTATGTTGTAGTTTTTTCAGTGAGCTTTTTGTTTTTGCATAGTAAAATAAAACCTGTAGTTTGCCTTTTTTGCCAAATAATTTTGTCAGCTAAAACATCAACCAAGTTTAGTGTTATGTTCTTCCCTCATATTTAAAATATTTTAAAAATAGAAACTATTTTCCTCATATATTGATGGTTTAATGAAACTTGTAGGGACTTTAAAATCAAATATCCAATTTTCCCCACTCCTGGATATTTTAGAAATTCCACACATTCTCCATTCATTATATCAATTCCTTTCAGATTCCTTACATTCTATGTTCTATATGCATTCTAAAAATTCCACACTTTTTCTGTGCAATGCTTTATATACATTATCACAATCCATTACATATTTTGCATGCATTCAACACATTCTCCTAATATTTATTCACCTTCCAAAAATTCCACACGTTCTACTACAATATTCCATGCATTCTCCTAATGCTACAAACATGCTGTAATCATTCTTGTGTACTCACTGCATGGAGATGGTGGAGGGCATGGCAGACGGCAGCTTGGATCCTCCTCCACTCTCCACCAGCTCGATGGCCTGCTTCATCTCCATCTTGTGGTAGAAGGCGATCAGCTGAGGTTCTTTGGAGCGCTCACCTGCTATCAGGCACTTCTTTATGTACTTCTTATTGAACCGGTTCAGTCTGGAAATGAGAAGGAAAAGGTGATGCTTTTGATATGACCGCTGGAGGGTTCTTTTTCTTTTCTGCAGATGTCCAGATAACAAACCCCTGCCTCCAGCATCATTAGTGGCAGAGGAAACACTGAAACTGAGTCTGAAATCAATGTGCTACTGTTGAGATGGACACGGACACGCGCACACACACGCGCACACACACACACACACACACACACACACACACACACACACACACACACACACACACACACACACACACACACACACACACACACACCTTCAAATACAATACAAATAATATATATTTGCGAGATATATTTTTCAGAGAAGGAGAAGCACAAACAGTTTGATCCATTTTATTCACATATACATATTCAGTATATATATATATATATGTGTGTGTGTGTGTGTGTGTGTGTGTGTGTGTGTGTGTGTGTGTGTGTGTGTGTGTGTGTGTGTGAATATAATAGATCATCTAACTATTTGTGCTTCTCCTTCTCTGATCCCAAATTTGATCCTAAAACTCACTTTCTCTTCAGCAGCAGCAACAGCAGAGTATATAAGGATGATAAGAGTGAACTCGGCCAATATACTAAAAACATGTCTGATTTTAATGGCTAAACATCACTGACGTTAGTCATTCACAAACAAGTCATATCTAAATTCTTCATCAAACACCAGATGTAGGAGTCATTATGATTTCATTTAGAATTCAAATAATCAGAAAATCACTTAAAAACACCAAATTTGACTTCGCGTTTTATACGTACTTGTCTTTCCAGTGATGATGTCCATAATGTCCGCAGATATCCTCAATGCCAGTTAGCAGATGGTCCAAAAACTAAAGACAATTGTACACGCTATTAAGTAAACATAAACGACAATATTTGGCAATAACGCTCAGATTATCAGTTAAATATTAAACAGAAGCTCCAGCTGAATATGATGTGGACAATGAGCAGTAAAGTGGACAGCAGAGAGATTTCTGCCAATCACTTAAAAGCATTAAAGATAATGAGACGCCCATGCAAATGGGTGTTTCCATAGCAACAATCAGTTTTATGAGTGGTGGATAAATGCCTATTTGTGGGCAAAATGTTCTGTACTGAGTTTTGTTGAGTGGATCCATGCTCTTGCCTGGTATACAAACAGCAATCTGCTTTTTCTGCAGAACATTCACATTAAACTCAAGAGGATGGAGACTTTGTAAACATTCAAGTTCATAAATATACACACACACTATATATATATATATATATATAAACATTTTAGATTATTATCACAGTTGAGATAATTAACTATGTATATGATTCTTAATGTCGTTTCTCTTAAGATTCTCATCAATACATTTACCATCACTGTTTTACAGTCGATTTTTACTTCAATTTCCTTTTTGAACAGCATAAATAATAATGAGAATGCATTTGTTGAATTTGCATTATTTTTTTTACTTCTGCACAATGGTAAAAAATGCATTCTCATGATTATTTATGCTTAAAATTATTTATATTATTAACGACATTTACTCATTATAATATAATTAATATAATTATTATTATTTTTATATGACCTGGAATATTCTGGACTGATTTCTTGAGATTCATCTGGTCCCTTGCTCTTAAAATCTTCTGATTCTTGTCATTCTAACAATATCAAGCTGCATTTCTATATGAAACTGTGACTTTATCAGCACACAACCAGCAGGTGGTGCTTGAACACCTTCAGTGGTATTACTGGATGTTCCACAAACCCAAACAAGTCAACAAAATAAGTCAATTATAATAATTAACTTAACACGCTGAGCTTGTTTTATTAAGAACAGAATTGTGTGAATATGTTTGGGACTGGCAGAATATTGAGACGGCATAAAATATTAGTGAATCACAGATGGGAGTAAACTCAAACCTGTGTGTGAATCTCCTCATTGATAGATCGCTTTGTTTCCTGTTTCTTCTTCACTGCCAGGAGGTCCACCAGAGGTCGAATGGTCATACCCTGAAAACACAAAGAGAGAGGAGGGAAACTGATGCATGCTTACAGACGGTCCTATTTAAATGCAATCAATACAGCTCCATTCATCAATCATTGCAGTCTAACACGTGTGTGTGTGTGTGCGTGTGTATTTCTAATATACAAAAAGGGGTTTAAAAATTCTTGTTCCAATTCTGATGGGAAAAAATGTAAACCCTCCTGACCACTGAAGGAACTGCAAGTCATGACTAGGAAACAGTTGCGTTTACACACAGTGGGCGGGATCTCCTGTCCTTCAACACTGAGCTGGAACTCATAGCGTGTCCTCACTTGTCCATAGCATGATTTTTCAAACTAAGCTGAGCCATCACGACGGAGAGAGGGCTGGGACTGAGACTCTGACTGCAGCGTTTACTACATTGCAGTTGAGGGGCTTTCCTCAAGGTCAGATGCTGGCAGAGATCAGGCTACACCGAATGCAGCAACAGCAAACGCACCGTCACATCGAACACTGCAAACACTCTCCACCTCACTTCCTGTGAACAGCACAAACTCTGTGCAGACACAGAGAAAAACAACAGATCGACAGCCATGCGCAATGGCACTAAATATTCCACGTAAAATTGTATTAAAGTCACTGTATAAAATAAAATAACATAAAATAATAAAATAGCACAACTGTCAAGCAAAACAGAAACACAGATCTGTGCACAAAAGGCAGTGGCTCCAAATAGTGCCCCTAAAGTTGCATGAAAGTTACTGCAATAGACATCAGCATTGCACTGCAAAAAATAAAATAAATAAGAAATAAAATCATGGATAGCAGTATTGTCACGTCTACACCTGAAGGCAGTGGCCCCAAATAGGCATGCCTAAAAGTGTATTTAATTCACTGCTTTGCATTAAAATAAAAAATACAACTAAATACTTATAAAAAACATATGACTGTATAACAATGAAAAAAAATAATACTGCATTAACTTTCTTAAGTAATTTTATTAAGAAAGTTTTGTCTTCAATTTTAAAAATGGCCTCAATTTTATATTTGGATTATTTATATATACTACTTGTTGGGGTCAATGTATATCTGACATCCGACTACAAAAAGACCACACATCACAACACAGATTTCCACACACAAAACACAAACAGGGCAACACAAACCTTGCAAATTGATACCGTCCCTTATGTCCTTGTTTAAAATGTGTGAACAGAGACACACCTTTTAAACCTGATACCACTTGATTTCAACACCAGAACAAAGCCTAGAAGAGAAACATTCTTCCAGCAGCCTCCACAAAGAGGAGAAACTTCCTGAAATCTTCCACTGTAATGAATTCTCTGAAGTAAATCACCATTGGTTTGGTACAGAGAAACCAAACACCCGGCTCTGTCTCTTGGTGACGCATTAAAACGTAAGGGATTTACTGTATCACACAAACACTCAAGAGAAGATTAGAGCTGCGAAGCCGTTTGCATCTTTAACATGATGATGCATCAACACTAAAACACTCAAGATACACTAAAACAACCCCAATACATCAGCCCCCATCAGCAAATCTACCACACAAACATGTGTGCTGTACACAGAGTCTGCGCCGGTCCTGCTCTTTACAGCACTGCTTCCACTAGAGCAAAAAGACTCGTGTTACGATATGAATCATTCAAAACATAAATAAAGAGGGTTACTTTCACCACTGCCATTTTCAGCAGCTCATGCATATCTCAGGACATCAGGGCTCCTGCAGCTCCCTAAGAGCCATCAGCTGACGAGCAATAATGGTGAAACAGCAAACGCAAATAAAGATACGAGACCGTTCGATAATCCAACACCCAATAAAACCCAATGGAGCGAAAGGCTGTTCAATAAACAAGTCTGAGGCAATCACGTCTGTGTATTAACCAACGGACAGGTCTGCATGAAGAAGTTCTTAAATTAAATAAAATTCCACATATTCAATTTATGATTTTTAAAAAAAAACTAATTCCAACAGAATTTCAACTTTCATAATTTTGCTACCAAAAAACATAGTGCACTCATTTACATTAAATATTTACCATTAAGATAATCATTCTATCATATTTGAATCCATTTCACAGAATTTCATTGATTACCATTTTCAAATTAATTCTGCAGAATTCCACACATTTTTGCCTAATTAGTCAAATTTAGGATTTAGGATTCTGTAATGTAATCATTCAGCTTCTCTCAATATTACAAACATTTTTCTTTGCATTGCCTTTTTGTGTTTTTTTATATAGTGTATAAAAATGTATACACTATATAATGTTTTTATATATATATATATAGTGCGTGTGTGTGTGTGTGTGTGTGTCTGTGTGTAAAATGCACAGAAAAATGTAAGTAATATTGTGAGAAGATGAATGATTACATCTACAGAACATTAGTCATGATTAAGAATTTTTTTTTTTCGAAATTCTGTGGACACACACACATACATGCATACGTGTATCATGTCGAATATAGAAAAGTCTGCTGATGCTGTGTGAGCCAATGCCATATCAGAAACATACCAATATGCTTTATGTACTGGAAGAAGAGAAGAGTTTGTACTGCTGGACACTAACCTGCACAAATACAGTGAAGAAGATGACAGTGATGATGGCAGTGAGGAACATGTTTCTCATGGGGAAGTGCACAGGGTTGAGCAGGTAGACCAGGGAGAAGGCGATCGCTCCTCTCAGTCCACCGTAAGCTACAATAAACTGGTCCTTAGTGGTGAGTTTCACAATACGGAACTTGTTGATCACAAAGGTCAAGCCGATTACACCTGTGGATGAAGCAAAACGCTTAATTAAACAAGCACTAAAAAGTGTGCCAACATTCACATCCTTAGGGCATAAATCAAATACAGAACTGTTTCTTTAATTAGGCAAACAGTAATAATTAGGAAAGTGGTAATAACATTAATTCAAATCAAAATGGCTTATTAAAATTAGTTCAGAACTACTTAAAGACGATGGACCTTCACTGAACCCATGACGCAAACACACTGTCACAATCACACCCCAGATATTTGAGACATACTACATATGAGCTGTGAGTTATACTTGTGGTGAAATCTAGTGAATTATTGCTGTTAAATTCTTTTCAGGAGGTCATACTAACCAGGGCTTGACATTAACACACACCAACACGCCAAACGTGGGTGGATTTCAGCAGTGATGTGTAACGCAGACACTCCTACTAGCCACTTTAGCGGGTTGAATTTTATATATAATATAGATTATACATTTTCCAATTGTAGTCTTTTAAAAAGGCATCTGAAATAATAAACGAAGTGCTATGTACAGGTCCTTCTCAAAAAATTAGCATAGTGTGATAAAGTTCATTATTTTCCATAATGTAATGATAAAAATTAAACTTTCATATATTTTAGATTCATTGCACACCAACTGAAGTATTTCAGGTCTTTTGTTGTTTTAATACTGATGATTTTGGCATACAGCTCATGAAAACCCCAAATTCCTGTCTCAAAAAATTAGCATATCATGAAAAGGTTCTCTAAACGAGCTATTAACCTTATCATCTGAATCAACTAATTAACTCTAAACACCTGCAAAAGATTCCTGAGGCTTTTAAAAACTCCCAGCCTGTTTCATTACTCAAAACCGCAATCATGGGTAAGACTGCCGACCTGACTGCTGTCCAGAAGGCCATCATTGACACCCTCAAGCAAGAGGGTAAGACACAGAAAGACATTTCTGAACAAATAGGCTGTTCCCAGAGTGCTGTATCAAGGCACCTCAGTGGGAAGTCTGTGGGAAGGAAAGAGTGAGGCAAAAAACGCTGCACAACGAGAAGAGGTGACCAGACCCTGAGGAAGATTGTGGAGAAGGACCGATCCAAGACCTTGGGGGACCTGCGGAAGCAGTGGACTGAGTCTGGAGTAGAAACATCCAGAGCCACCGTGCACAGGCGTGTGCAGGAAATGGGCTACAGGTGCCGCATTCCCCAGGTCAAGCCACTTTTGAACCAGAAACGGCGGCAGAAGCGCCTGACCTGGGCTACAGAGAAGCAGCACTGGACTGTTGCTCAGTGGTTGCATGTCATTCGGAAATCAAGGTGCCAGAGTCTGGAGGAAGACTGGGGAGAAGGAAATGCCAAAATGCCTGAAGTCCAGTGTCAAGTACCCACAGTCAGTGATGGTCTGGGGTGCCATGTCAGCTGCTGGTGTTGGTCCACTGTGTTTTATCAAGGGCAGGGTCAATGCAGCTAGCTATCAGGAGATTTTGGAGCACTTCATGCTTCCTCCTGCTGAGAAGCTTTATGGAGATGAAGATTTCATTTTTCAGCACGACCTGGCGCCTGCTCACAGTGCCAAAAACACTGGTAAATGGTTTACTGACCATGGTATTACTGTGCTCAATTGGCCCGCCAACTCTCCTGACCTGAACCCCATAGAGAATCTGTGGGATATTGTGAAGAGAAAGTTGAGAGACGCAAGACCCAACACTCTGGATGAGCTTAAGGCCGCTCTCGAAGCATCCTGGGCCTCCAGAACACCTCAGCAGTGCCACAGGCTGATTGCCTCCATGCCACGCCGCATTGAAGCAGTCATTTCTGCAAAAGGATTCCCGACCAAGTATTGAGTGCATAACTGAACATAATTATTTGAAGGTTGACTTTTTTTTTGTATTAAAAACACTTATTTTATTGGTAAGATGAAATATGCTAATTTTTTGAGACAGGAATTTGGGGTTTTCATGAGCTGTATGCCAAAATCATCAGTATTAAAACAATAAAACACCTGAAATATTTCAGTTGGTGTGCAATGAATCTAAAATATATGAAAGCAACATTTTTATCATTACATTATGGAAAATAATGAACTTTATCACAATATGCTAATTTTTTGAGAAGGACCTGTATTGTCAAAAATATAGATTTTTTTTTACACTGAAATATCTTAAACAATTCCAATAGTGACTTTCCACAGAATTGATACAGGACACCAGCTGTTCTTACTCTCTCTAATCTCTCCGATAGCGAGTGACACAAAAACCCGCCTCTCCTCACTCACTCATTCATTTGCTCCGCATGAACATTGTTGCTGTTACACGGCTTGAATTTCGACCCAGGGATTGCATGTATTGCACATGATTTGACTCATTCCTGCAGATTTTATGCCGCATATTTTAAAGCCGACTCTCAGAACTAAATTTATTTCTTATTGCCCTTAAACAGTCAAATAGACACAAAATAATGTCAAAATGGCAGTCTTGGCTAGTATTCACGTAAACACAGTCAGTTATGTTTTAAGTGAACATAAACAGTTGAGAAAGAAAACACACCTGTGATCCGTGCGTCAGGTCTCAAAGTGACAGCAGCCTGATATACCTGCTATTTGGAATATGTATGGCAGTTTGCCCCCATGGTATCGATGTCAAAATTGTGACCAGTGTCTAGTAACTTTGGAAAACCTCTAGACATAGTGGCTGGTGAACAAAAAAAGTTAATGTCAAGCCCTGAACTCACCCAGAACACGAGCCACCAGTGAGAGAATGACAGTCATGATGACGAAGGTCCAGTTCCAGCGGTGCGGCCCGGCCACTGTCGACACTCCCAAGAAGATAAAGATGAGCGTGTCGCTCACGCTGCTCCACATCTTCAAGAAGTACTTGATGGTGGTGTGGGATTTATGGGATATGTTGGCCTCCACGTAGGGACGCGTGACGGCACCACATGCGATTAGCCTGGAAACAGAAGATTCGCCAAAGTTACTGATCGGATCGGTTAAACCAGCACAGCTTGAAAGGCATTTTTGGCAGCCAGTTTGGGCTGGGCGATATAGCCAAAGAGAAAATCACACTATTTTTTCCCATTTCATTCAACTTTGATATTTAATCACAATATTCATTTCATACCATTAAATGGGCTATATTGAGATACATTAATGAGAATGAATGTAAATATAACGCTGAACTGACTCGGTTTTATATGAATTGTATATGAAAACTACATTATTATGAAGGTGTGATTCAATGGCTAACTATCGCCACATGTTAAATGTATGACCTGCTATGATGTGAACCGGGTCATATGACCTGACCTCTTATTGGGATCACATTGTGATCTTGGACCCTGTACTAAATTTTAAAAACCATGTTAAAAGGGTATGCCGTGTTCTGAAATTTAACATTGCTAACTTCCAGCACATCAGAAACTCTTTATCATTGGAAGCAGCAAAATCGTATTTCCCGGCAATGATTATATCACATATATTGTACTGTATGTCATCATGGTCTCAAGCCAAACAAACTGTTTTAAACCCCCTTAGATCATTACATAATCAGGCCTTGAAAATCCTAGATAAAAAACTTCGGTGGAACCACCACTGCAATGTACTTGAAAAGTACAGTATACTAAGCTTGACAACCTGATCAGGTATTCTGATATCCGTTTGGTTCACAAAATTCTTAATGATGCTGCCCCACCCCCTTTAAAAAGATATGTACAGCTACGCTCTGAACTAACAAACAGAGCGTTGAGGTCTGTATCCAGGGGTGATTGCAATGTTCCCAAACGAAAGTCTGCCTTCTCTCAATCAGCCTTTTCCTACAAAGCCATCAAAGAATGGAATGGGCTTCCAGACAATCTAAAGAACAATGACGGCCCGTGAAAAGCTGTGAAAATCTGCAAAGACTGGCTTTTAGAACACCAGTCCTGTTCACATTAAAAGTACTATGCGGGTATTTTGGCCATCAGATGATACCCTTGTGGATACCATTTGATGGCTTTTACGTTGTATTGTGTTCTGTGTGTAAAATTGCATTTTATATATATCGTACTTTCTTAGTAAACTGCCTTTTTACATTGTATTAACCGTCTTTGTTATATAATCTCTATATTTTAATTGTCTTTGTTATGTAATTTTAACTTTGTCATGTAATCTTAATTGTGTAGGACTACAGATGG
This sequence comes from Meda fulgida, assembly GCA_030578275.1. Classification (NCBI taxonomy): domain Eukaryota; kingdom Metazoa; phylum Chordata; class Actinopteri; order Cypriniformes; family Leuciscidae; genus Meda; species Meda fulgida. The sequence continues at coordinate 3,327,214 of CM060631.1, read as the reverse complement.
AAATTAGCATAGTGCTAAATCTGGTGCAGCCATCTTTTTAATGGAACTGCACATTGTCCTGATATAAATAAATTAAACTAAACTAAATTATCAGGGTTGATCATTTTAAATCCTGTGCTGGTGAGGCGACTCCTCCTCCTCTGCCATTTGTTCCTCTTTTAAAAGGGAAACTCTGTGACAACACTTCCTGTGACTGCACTGAGGCGTGCATTTAGGAGGAATGTTTTGCATAATAGGATATTTCACAGCTCAAAAAGAAATGTGCTTTTTTTTATAAGAGCAATACGCCATTCAAGGCTGTGTGGTGTCCTCATGTCTTATGCCTCATGATTTAAAAAAAAAATCATGACATTGATTTTTGATTTAGTTTTTTAAACAAGGGGTAAAAAAGTACCCTTTTTAGTCATGTCAAAGCAAATGCATAAATACATAATAAACGTTATTTTACAAAGCGCCTTTAAAAACAGCTTCTCAAAGTGCTGTACACAAAATAAGCAATACATAGCTCAAGTAAAAAAAGTAGCATCAACAAACGAATGGTAGTTTAAAAAAATATATAAGTCTACCTTTAAAAACGTCATTGCTCTGGGCTTTCCGAAATTCAAGAGGCAGAGTTTGAAGAGAAAGCCCTGTCACCCATAGATCTTAAACATGTATTAGGAACAACCAACAAGTTAGATTGTGAAGATCGTAATCAACAATTTTGGGGATAGGAATTTAACAATTCAGATAAATAATGTGGAGCCAAGCCATGCAATGCTTTATATGTCAGCATCATACTGGGGTCCAGTGATCTGACTGGGAGCCAGTTTAAGGACTCCAAAACTGGATAGATGATATGATTGCATATCCTGGACCCAGACATTATCCTGGCGACCGTGTTCTTTACATATTGCAGTTTGTTTAGTGTGGATTAGAAACTCCAGCTAAAAGTGCGTTAAAGTAATCTATCCGAGAGATGACAAAGAAATTTATCAGCTTTTCGGCTACATAGAAATTTAGCATAGGACGCAATCTTGCTATATTTCTGAGGTGAAAAAGGTATGATTATAACTTTGTACTGAACTGTAAAAAAGAATCAAATAAAAGACTAGTATATAAAAAAACTCCAAGGTTCCTCACTTTACTTTGACTATTGATGACTCTGTCTTGGAGACTCAAAGAAAGAGAACCAGCTTTGGAAATTTGATGACGGGAACCATTAAGTATAACTTCTGACACAAGAAATGATTACTCATCCATGTTTATATCTTAGAAATACAGCCGGAGAGAAAACCCACATCAGGGTGTTCACCAGATTTTGAGAGTATATATATTGGCGTATCATCAGCATAAAAGTGATAATGGAGGCCAAGCGATCGCAACAAATAATCAAGTAGTGACAAATAAATACTAAAGAGCAGAGGGCCCAAGACTGAGCCCTGGGGAACACCAGTGAAAACAGAGATAATCTCCCTGAAACCACCCATGGAAACAAACTGAGAACGGTCAGTATAATAGGATTTAAACCTCTTCAAAGCTGTCCCCGAAACACCAAAATCTTGTTCAAGGCGGATGAGTAATAGATAATTAAACACAAATGAGAGGCAACAGCACTTAAATATTTTTTTGCCAAGAACGGAAAATTAGAGAAAATTATTAAAATCATCCAGGGCAAAATCAATGCAAAATCAACACAAGCAATGCAAATGTCATTCTCAGATATATAAACTGATATGCAAGTCACTTTGGATATAAGCATCTGCCAAATAGACCATTTGGGTGTTTGCAAACAGCGATGTGTTTTGTGGGCAGAGCCTATCTGGTGGCGGAAAATGACAGTTCAGTTCTGCAGTAGGAGTTCATGGAAGCATAGGAATAAAATCATTTAAAAAAGGTAATTTTGAGTTTATATCTCACAATTCACCAAGCTTGCATTTATTTGATCAAAAATACAGTAAAAAGTGTAATATTGTGAAATCTATTTACAATTTCAAACTGTTTTCTATGTGAATATATTGTAATATGACTTTCAGCATCATTACTCCAGTCTTCAGTGTCACATGATCCTTCAGAAATCATTCCAATATGCTGATTTGCTGCTCAAGAAACAATTATTATCAATGTTGAAAAAAGATGAGCAGCTTAATATTTTTGTGGAAACTGTGCTAAAAAAAAATATTTGATGAATAGAAAGTTCAAAAGATCAGCATTAATATGAAATATAAATCTTTAGTAACATTATAAATGTCTACATTGTCAAAAGGAAAAAAAAAAATCTTACTGACCCCAAAAATTTGAACAGTTAAATAATTAACTATACTGCCCAGCCCTAGTCAAAACTATCCATTTGAAATCGTTTTGTTGTAATAGGTGGAACGGTTTTGATAACTTTGAGAAATGTTGTGAAACATTGTGAATTACTGCTCTGTTTCCAGGCCTGTGAGAGCCTCAGACTCTTTTTATCATCCACCAGGTCATAATAACCGAGTATTGACCGAGCTCCGACAGCCTTTTACTTACGAGCCTCGAAGACACAATGAATCCAAATGCCTTTAGACTATATATCAAGTGTCAGCGACAAGCTGTTAAATCACTGGATGCTTTCAAATTGGAGAAATACCAGTTCTGACCTGTTTCATCTGGCCCTATTTATTGATTTTATCATTTAGTCAGAAACAGAAAAAGCTCGTGCAATTCAGTCTCCTGCAAAAGGCACCCGACGCTTATAACTAAATTTAAATATTATAGGAATTAAACGCTTTAATCAACATGAAATATAAAAATGTACGTTCTTAATGCATATCCCTGATGCATTATGCTTAAGTAATCTGTACATGTTATTTCGAATAAAAATGTCTTTGTCATTTTCCCGCAAATAATATCTTCACGGTAATAAAAAAGAAAATAAATGTATTCATTTCGCTAAATTCTTCAATTATCTCATGAATTCAGCTGTATTTATGGTGTATCAGCCACTGATATTTATAGGCTGATTTTTGATCAGTTTAAACCATTGGCATTTCAGATAGCATAAAAGGCCAATATAACAAACCAATCGTTTATTAATTAACTGCGTGAAGGCACGAAGTTGTATATATGTATAGTTTAGAGCTGTATGTAGTTGTTTGTCTGTTGCATACAACGTTTTTTTCTGGTTAAGATAATTAAAAAAAATAGTTTGTCAGCATATATAGTCTGAGAGCAAAAATAACCTCTGAAGGTTGTCATGTTTTGTTTTATTTTTCTTACTTTGTGCCTCTCTTATAAAGTTGGGCTGTTGAATGTTAAATGGATCCACATGTTTTGATGATACAGCACTAAACTAGCTTATATACATCAATGCATGTGCTTTTGAACTTCGCTAATTTATTAGTAATCTTTATCTAGGAATCAATTTAAATGATAAAAGTTCAAACAAGTAAGCAAAATAGCGGTAACGGAATCGGACAATAGTTGTTTGTTAAAATCGGTATCAGCCAAAAAAAACAAAAAAAATCCTATCAGTGCATCCCTAGTCATTATTCAGCTCAATTTAGTACAATGTTGATTCAATTTAGTTAATCAATTGTGAATAACTCAATTCAACAATAAAGCAGCTCTACAGAAGACAGTAAGTGGTCACTCACGCCATGATGCCGGACAGGTGGAACACCTCCGCGGACAGGTAAGCCATGTAGCTGTAGACGAAGACAAACAGGGGCTCGATGACACGAGTGTGAGAGGTGAACCGTGACGTGAAGGCCGCCAGGATGCCGTAGATGGCGCCCACCACGATACCACCCAACGACACCACCAGGAAACACACGACACCCAGGAACACATCGGTGACGGTGATCATACCCACACTGGAGTACTCCTCAAACAGATGATACAGCACCTACAGAGAAGAACAACGGGAAGTGTGCATCAGCAATGAACCCAATCCAGGGCATCAGAACCGCAGGCAGTGAGTGTAGTAGAGCTGCCCTCGACTTAAGATTTTTCTAGTCGACAAGTAGTCGTTCATTTAAGCGATTAGTCGACTAATCAGGTGTTTATCTTAATAAGCCATAAATCATAATAATGAGCCTTTAATTGCCTATATAATGCATAGCCTAATCAGCGCTCAATCGCACCTATAAAGCTTGCCACAGCGCACCGGCAAATGTAATGATTATGAATAAGTGACTGTCAAAACATTTTAATCATTTATTGATAATGTTTTTGGCTGCAGAGATTAAGTAAACTAGGCTGACTCTTCATCTCCGCAGTAGTGGACGCTCCTTTATGCACGTTTCATACAGATTACATAATCTGAGAATATTAATTTTCCATTTGAATTTGTCCATTTAAAAGTAGAAGATTTGGGGCGACAGTGGCTCAGTGGTTCATGTGGGTTGTCTACACACCGGAAGGTTGGTGGTTCAAGTCTCGGTTCCACCTGACCAAGTGTCGAGGTGTCCATGAGCAAGACACCTAACCCCAGCTGCTCCCAACGAGCTGGATGGCGCCTTGCATGGCTGACACCACCGTCGGTGTATGAATGAGTGAGTGAATGGGTGAATGTGAGGCAATATGTAAAGCGCTTTGGTGGCCCAGTGGGTCTGTGAAAGCGCTATATAAATGCAGTCCATTTACCATTTTTACTTTCTATAGATATATTTCTAATGTCTGTGAGGCAAGTATAGGCTGAGATTAGGTTCACCGAGACCGGGCATGGGAGAAAGCACATCCTGCTTTTTAAATATTTTGCAAAAGCACAACATTTTGTTGTTATAGTGAGTTTACAGAAATAAAGTAGTTTGAAATTACAGTTTGCATTACTCTTATCTGTAGGACCAAATATTACAGCGTATTTTAAGTTAAATGCAAGTGATCGTGCAGGCACCTGTATGTAATAAATGTATTGCTCAGTGTTAGTTTAACTAGATTAACTATTTAACTATTCATATAACTATTTATTGACCTTACTGTAAAGTGCTCCCATTTAGTTAGGTAGGTAGCTGTTAGTTAGTAAGACAGTAGTCAGTTAGTTTAGTACTTTTGCTGTGAGTGTACAGGCAACATAAGAATATCTGTAAACATCCACATTTAGCCTAGTATTTCTTTTCTTATGCTGATCTACACAGCATCAGACTCCTTATGCAATACATTCAATAGTATCAGTAAACATTCTTTCAATAAACTCAATAAACATTCGTTAACCGCTTCCCAGCCTGAGATGTGAAGAACTGGACAACAAATACTCCTTAGATGGCCTGAAATTATGTTAGACTTCTTCCATTGATCACCTTCTAAGTGTAATTTGTTCAATAGACCACTTGAGACAGAACCTCATTCAAAGCATGAGGTCAAACCATAGAGGAAAAACAGTTGAGGTAATGGAAACAAGATGCCGTCTCAAAAGGGCTCGATCACATGATAAATTGAGCCGTGAGAGTGTACAAGTGCGCAGTGGATTCTCACAGACAGTGAAGGACTGGAACGATCCCATATATCATACTAGCGGCTGACCGATATGCATTTACAATAGCTGATAGGAGGGTGCCTAATAGATTGGTGCAGGGATGGCGTATTTTTGTAGGCCAACCCGGAAGTTAGCATCACCCTGGTTCCCTCGACAAAAACCCAAAATTGAACAAAATAAGGTCTGTGTATAAAAAAAGTTTATGATTCTAACATGTTTTGTTAATCGTGATAATCTTCACAAATGAACACAACTTTTATTAATTTTGAAGCGAAAACATAATCGGCAGAAGTCGAAAGCTAACGTAGGCTTTAAACGTACAACACCAGGGGTCACATGACTTCAACGTCACTATCACTAAGCTCAGTCAACTCTTTCAGTTGTTTAAAAACATTTTCCCTAAAAGTTCAAGTAGTTTGCAAGAGTATGATTATAAACACAACAAGGCTGTGAAGGCAGACTAGCGAGTAGACAAGTTTACTTTAGCTTAAAAAAAACAAGAGGGTATTACTGATGTATTTTATATTGTAAAAAAACAAAACAAAAAAACACTTGAAAATATTTTGAGCATGTGTGTTCACCACAGACCTTCTTTCAAGCATTTAACTAAAAACCTGTTCAAATAACCCATGGGGGAAGAAAAGTGATTTGAGTGACTTGTATTGGTCATTATTTCAGAAACTGCTGATCTACTGGGGTTTTTAAGCATAACCATCTCTAGAGTTTACAGAAAATGACCCGAAAAAGAAAAAAATATCGAGTGGCAGTTCTGTGGGTGAAAATGCGCTGATGCAAGAGGTCAGAGGAGGATGGCCAGACTGGTTCAGCTGATAGAAAGGCAACAGTAACTTGTCACAACTGAGGTCTGCAGAAGAGCATCTCTGAATGATCAACACATCCAACCTTGAAGCAGACAGACTACAGCAGCAGAAGACCACTACAATTCACACGGGCTCACCAAAATTGACAATAGAAGATTGGAAAAAAACGCTGTCGGGTCTGATGAGTGTCGATTTGTGCAGTGACATTCAGATGGTCGGGTCAGAATTTGATAAACAACATGAAAGCCTTGTATCAACGGTTCAGGCTGCTGGTGGTGATGTAATGGTGCGGGGGATTACACTGGGATTTCCAGCACCTTAGTATGCCACGGAAAATTAAGGCAGTTCTGAAGGCAAAAGAGGATCAAACCCGGTACTAGTGGCCGGTGAGGCGGACGTCCGTGTGCCTCCCATTTTTTGTGAGCACGGTCAAAGTACATGCGATCACTAGGTTAAAACCGCAAAAGCTACTGTCCAAGCCAATCTACTGCGCATGTGTGGAACGCGTTCACTGAGTCCTCAGCAGACAGTATAAATACAAGTAGTCCGCGTCCACGCTGTCCGCAGCTGTTCTTGTACGCGTCCAAACTGGAGTATAACCGAGCCTACAGACAGACAGACACACACACAGACAGACAGACACACACACAGACAGACAGACAGACAGACAGACACACACACACACACACACACACACAGACACAGATAGGCACACATACACACAGACACACACACAGACACAGACAGAAAGACACAGACAGACACACATACAGACAGAAAGACACAGACAGACAGACACAGACAGACAGACACAGACAGACAGACAGACACAGACACACAGACAGACACAGACAGACAGACAGACAGACACAGACACACAGACAGACACAAAGACACAGACAGAGAGACACAGACAGAGAGACACAGACAGACAGACACAGACAGACAGACAGACAGACAGACAG